>VXBQ01015755.1:129683-227741 GCA_013400175.1 Phainopepla nitens | reverse complement strand
GAGGTTCGCAGGGCTGGGTGCCGGAGGGGGGCTGTCTCCTCCCGCTTGGGTGCAGGCTAGGAGTGGGGCTGTTCCTGCGGATGCCAGACCCCACCTCTCAGCCCTGGTGTGTGCCGGCACAAACAGTGCCTCATGCATTTCTGTTGCCGACCAGGGACCTAAAGAACTGCAAAAGCTTGTTACTCACCGCATGTGTCCTACCCAAAGGACTGCCGGTGTGGCTTTTACTAGTGGTGAGTGGCAGTAAATTCTCAGTAACATGGCCTTCAAGTGTATGTGGCACCTGGGCCACGGCTTTTGAGGATGCTGGGTAGGTTTGGAGGGAGCCTGCTTGTGGCCCACAGGGCACAGCACCTGCCAAAGCAACTATGCCTAAAAATTGACGACCCAGGGGGCCAGTAGTCCTTGTAGTCCTTCTTGCTGGCTTTATGGGGCTCTGAAGAGTAGCTTGGCAGCTGGACTAGGGTGTGTGCTGTTTCTGGCTGCAAATGGACTCGGTCCTTGGACTCCTGGCTCTCCAAGTGCTCCTTCCCCATTGGTTACACACAGGAGCTGCTGCTTATCCTAAAGCCCTGCTCATTCCTCAGTGCCTCTCTCAAGCCAGCATGGTTCCTCTCCTGTCTCAAGGCCTGCCAGATCTTTTGCAAAGTATTCTACTCTTTTCACTTCTCTCCAAAACATTATTTCTGTGGTTTGAGCTAGATGGGATTATAGTCCCTTGCACCGGCTTTACTTGACAGTCCTAGGTAGATACACCATTCATGCATGAACAACTGGGAATGATTAACCATCCTCAGCCTGTGTTGCTCAATCTCTGCCTAAAACCTAGAGCCAGCAACCTTGATTTACCTTTATCTCAGGAACAGGTGTATTGACTTCAGTAGAATGAGGAATGAGCAAAGCATCGTCAGGGTTTGAAAAATTGAAACCTAATATAAGTAAGTTATGATCTGTTTAGCTTGTTGAGTGGGTGGGGGTTAACTTTGCAACAGAGACAGAATAAAAATCAGGAGTAGTTTCTAAGCAATTACAGCGTGCGTCACAATTTCAGCAATACTCTGTTTAAAATTATGCTGCTCTTGCTCTAAAGAAAATTGTTTTGCAGAGTATGTTTCTCTGCCTAAAGAACACTTCATCATACCAACATTTTTAATTGGCTGGCCACAGCCTCTGATAACTTGACAAAGTTGAAACATAAAAATCTCATTTAACTAAGTGACAGTGATGCAAAGCTTTGTATGTAAGAAGAGATTGCATGGGGCACGTCCAGTCTTTACAAAATTAATGGGGTAAGCATGGTTTCTTAATGCCCTGTTTAAAAGCAGATGTTCTGCTGTCTACAGTGAAGCTCAATGTACTTAACCCAACAAAAACACCTGACAAAAGCCCATTCTTTTGTGTTAGCATTTAGTCATATATATTTATATATGTATATATATACAAATGTACTTGCATATGTATGTGAGTTTGTATGTGTGTGTGTGTGTTTATCTTGGGCTTCTTGAAAGGAGGTGAATATCAGCTGTGCCTTTTATCTGGAGGAAGTGATAAAGTGTTGCAAGCCAAATTTGCATTGCATTGAAGGACTCCAAAGTCCCTACAGATTTGCCTAAGGAGCATTAAAAGGACTAGCATTATCCTACAGCTCAGTCAAGCTGCAGTGTGTTACATTTAAGGGATACGACCAAGAGTGGAAGCTTGAGCTATTTGATGTTATTAACTTTTTAAATGGAGGTTGCAGTTATTTTAAAATCGTCAGCAATTTTAGAAAGAGTTGGTTGTTACCTTTGTTGCTGGCTTCAGCAGAGAGTTCATGCTGTGCAGAAGTGTGCTCCTTTTCTTGCTCAGCATGAAGAAACCATCCTCTCCATTCCTTTCTTGACCCCTCATCCTCCTGGACTGACTTCCACAGTGCTCTCCCCTTCCTTATTTGTTGGAGCTGCTGAGTGCTTTGAGATTGCAGAGGAGAGGATGTGAGGTGTAGCTGCCTGCAGTGGCTGTTCATCTTACCCTTTCTTGGTTATGAGAGGAGGGAAGGTCCCAGGGGGGGAGTAGGGCATTCCCACAGTTTGGTCTTGTCCTTGGTGACTAATAAGAACACGTGGCAGAGTGCACCCTCTACACCTGGAGTGTGCAATGATGCTAAAGGCCAAAGACGTTCAGCAACACAAGACATCTTACTAGGAAGCTGGTAAACAAGGTTAGAGATGTGCATACCTGCAGGATGACTAAGTATGATTCACTGGGATGTTACCAGTGACTAGCTAATATTTTATATGTCTTTCAAATCTGCCTTTCCCTTGCTCTAGGCAAATGTACAAAAGAGGATCACAGGAAAACACAGGTTCATTCACTCCTGCAGCAAACACAGCCTAATGTTACTAAAACATCTTTTTTCTCTATGCAAAATCTAGTTTTGAATTTAATCAGCTTTCTTGAGAAAGGCAGAGCTATGGGCTTAGACACTGGCTTAAAATTGGTGGAAATAAAAATAGTTGCAACAGACCAAATAGACACCAAAACTGAAGTATAAATCTGGAAAAGGACTCTTAAAGGACTCTTTCTTCCCCCTCCACCCCCATTTTCTCTAAATAATACTTGTGAGGAGGTCTCATCTAAGATTTATCCTAGAACTTGAGCCAGCTTCAATGCAGTCAGCAGTCACAGACCTCCCTCACCTCTGACTTCAGTGCAGGCAGAATCAACCCTTTAAGGAAGCCAAAAGAGCACGTGAGCAACCTTTCAAAACCGGGATTTGTTTTGCCTTTGGAGTGGCAGGGTGGTTCCTGGCAGTCCTCCTCTGCACTTGTTTGTTGCCTTTGTTATCACAACCCAGAGAGACCCAGATGCTCCTCCAATTTAACTGCTCATATTGTACCTATGTGTAGTGCCCGGTCCTGCTTTGGTACCCTGAGCTGCCAAATCAGAAACTCTCTGACAGATTTATTTTATTACTAGATGAGTCCCTCTTCCCAAAGTTCTCATTTTCCTCTGACTCATTCTGCTTTGTCGTGGTCTTTTTTTCCCTTGCTCTTCTTTCTGTTATTTCTTCTCTGCTTCTCCAAGTTGCTTTCCCTGAGCTGCTTTCCCTTGCCTCCATGTTTCCCTCACCAGTGTGCTGCCATCCATGGTTATTTATGGCTCTTCCCTTCCACCTTGCAGGTGCTCAACCTCTCTCCATCCACAGAAGTTTCCTAGTAGTGGTGATTTCCTGTAGAAGCCTTTGCCTTGCAGCACAGAAGCAGTCATTCACCTGCAGCCGACCTGAGCGGTCCCTCGCAGAGACTAGGCTGAGCTCTAGCTCCAAGCCTTGTGCCTGCCTCTGGGGTGGCATCCTCCTGCAGGAAGCAGGTGATCAGCTGTTTTCCATGTCCGAGTGGCCGTGCAGCGGGAAGCTCCTCCAGGGCAGCCATTGGAAGGATGTGCACAGCACAGAAGGCGGTTCCCAAAGAGCCAGCCCAGGAACATTGTTTCCTTGCAAATGAGGCGCTCATAGCTTAGTTTTCTATATGCTGCATTATAGCCTTGCTGTTGTTGTTGTTTACAAGACCATCTGGGAGTGTGATTTATGAGAAGAGGGAGCTCTACAGAAGCAGCATAGTGCTTTCCACAGGCAGCAGCTGTTTCTCGGTGTTGTGACAATACAGATAAATACACTGCATCTATTGTGCTCTTTTCATTGTTGACATTGTCAACAGTTCATTAGTGGAGCTTGCTCAGAGCTTCTGTCTGGCAGACAAAAGATGCAGCTCTTGCTTATCAGGCTCTAGCAGAACTGTATAACCAAAATTAAGTTTGTGGTTTCTGGGTTTGCTTTTTATCAGCTGAATTTCATGGTTCATTTGTAATGATGGAGATAAACGAAGCTGACTGTGTTGTTACAAAGCTAGACACAAGTTGCCTTTTTGTGGTGAACCAAGTCAAGGTGTCAGGGAAGTTTTTGGTGGAAAGGAATGGAAATGAGGTGTGTTTTTCATGACAGCTCTCACCTGATAAGAAATCAGCACTAAAAATGGTTGTGGGAGCTTGCATTTTTCATCAGGTTTTGACTGCTTTGTTCACTCCTATTTCATGCTTCTTTGACATCTTTTTCTTTCTTGTGGCTCATCAGGCATCAAGACAGGGAACTCTGTGGGGAAAGCCTATCTGCTGTGGTCTGCCACCAAAATGTGCCCTCTCCATTCCAGAGATCCTGCGAGGTCCCATAACTAATAATACAATGTGTGGAAAACCCATCATCTTGAGGATCTGGGTTTCTCAGCTTTTAACTTACCTCCTTTCTTTGTATGGGTATTTTAATGTGCCAGGGTCCTCAGGTCATGGTCACTTTTGCTCTGGGTGATTTCAGTCAAACAGTTGTTTGGACAGGAATTTTCCCTATCCTGCATCTGCTTCATATGAACTGCAAAGGAAGAAAGGTGTGGGCAGGTTTTCAAAAGCTCTCTCTCTTTCTGCATCAAACAGATTTATCTCAGTATCTTCAATATGTTTGCTAGTACCTAGCAGAACTTCTGAAATATGGAGTGACTCACATGCATTTTGTGTACTGATACCTCTTTGAAAATTTTTGGTCCTCATCATCAAGTTTAAGAAGGGCAGCACAATGTCTTAAATGTCAAAAGTCCACCTCCCTACACCCACCCCTCTTTTCTGCTCTGCTGTGTCCTTTTAGTTGCTCCCTCAGTAATGCCACAAAGAGGGATCTTGTCAGTGATATTGCATCATTAGCAAATCCTTTGTAAAGGCTATGGTGACTCCTGTCACATGAGATAGATGAACTTCCCCACAAGGAGAGGGAGCAAGTGTGTCTGCCCCAAGAGAGATGGGTTATAGAATTAGGCAAGAGACATCAAAGACGAGTTGCTAGAGGTTCCAGACTTGAGTCAGACCAGTGCTGTAGCTAGCTCTAGGATCCTGTCCCTGATGATGAGAACCAGATGCTGAAGAAGACAGCATAAATAACAGGCAGAGAGCAGAAAAGTGACAGTCCTAGTCTCTAGTAATTGAAGATCTGACATCTCTGATTGCCCATAATTATCTGCCCTTCTTTGGATCTTATTAAGTCTTTGGACTTAAGGGGTCCCTGTGGTGTTATTTCTGTAGTTATTGAAGAAAAGTTGTGTGAAACAAGCTTTTCCATCTGCTGGTTGTTTTTTTGGTTTTTTTTTTTTTTCATTTCCTGCCTTTACATACCCCTGAGTATTCCTTTGCCCTTCTAGCAATCTTTTGTCCTCTTCTACTTCATCAGAGAGGAGGCAGCTGTTAATGGGAGCTGGTTTGGCCTTTTCAGAATCCAGTCGGAGATGGCTAATGCCATAGTTCCCAGGTGGCCAGGTTGAGGGAACACATGGTTGTGGTGAGGAGGGATCCTACCTGGGCAGCTGCTAGGAGGGGTGAGGTATGGTGGCCATGAAGCAGGGGAAAATGACAGCTGAAATGGTACTGTGAAGAGGGAGGTACTCAGCAGAGGGAGGAAGTAGCAAAGGAGCAAAACAGCAGAAAAAATGGGGCTGAGTTGTCTGTCATGTTTAAGCCCTGATCCATGTGCCAGCTGAGTAGCTTCAGTTTCTGCATGTTTCTGTGGACTATCTGTCCGTGGATCTGTTTAGAAGTCAACTAGATATGGGTCCTAGCAGTCTGATCTGACTTTGGACCTGGCCCTTCTTTGGATTAATCACATTAGACTGTTTTATTTAACATTATTCTCTAATAACTAGGACCTTCCTTCTATTGCTCCACCTATATCTTGGACTGTGTGTGTAGACAATGCTTAGAACATATCTCAGGGAAAGGAGGAATGAGGGAAAAGGATAAAAAAGTTTTAGCACTGCAGTGGTAATGGATACTGTGACTGGGGAAAAGGGGCATATTTCCCATTGAAGTCTGGTCAGGAGAGACAGCAAAGTAGCCGTCTCCCATGCAATGATTTCTCTAGATTTGTTACTCCTTTTTTTCTCTTTGATACTTACTCTGCAGTCTTCCTATAGGGAATGGAGAGAGAATTAGATGAGAGGGGCTCAATGCAACTTTGATCTTCGTGTGCATACTGAAACACAGAGCATTTAGGACTATTGGCATTCCATTTTGCACGTAGCTGCAGAAAGTACACCTTGGCTTCTGCTGTTGCTCAGCTTCCTGCATTGAGAATACAGGGTACCTCTTGGACATTCTTTACTCCTGTCCTGGCCACAAACATGAAGTGTAGTCCTTCAGATTGGAGACATGGGGTTTGCCCACAGTTTGGTATCATGTATACATAGTGATTTGTACATAGCAACACATCTCCAGAAAAACAGACTTCTGTGTGTCATCATTGACATGGCACTACAGAAAAATAATTCACTTGGGCATGAACTTACTCTTCCTTGGAAGACACTAGAGGATTTTTGAGACAATGCTCATCATGTACACTGACTGTCAGGACTGCTCTGTGATTTCATTATGAGCCATGAAGCTCATGCTGCAATTCCTGTCCTGCTTCCTGTGGCAGAAACACGGGGTGCATTATCTGTGGCTTTCAGAATATCATTAGTTGCAGATTTGGTGGCTCACATAGCAGTAATAAGACTGCCCTACCAAGGCTTGTGTGTTTACATCAGGAGTTGGCTCCCAGTTCGTTCTCCTCTGCTGCTGATCTCGTTTCCTGCCTGTGTGCAGCTCTGGGCTCCTCTCCCACGCTGTGAGCCAGCGTGCCAGGTACACAGCTGCTGGCCTGTTCTCCCAGCCTCCTGCAGCTGCCCTGGCACTAGGGACCCAGGGCAGGAAGAAAGCTGCAGGCTTCTGGCACTGCTTGTGCCATACTTTTGCAGACACACGTTGCTCTCTGCAGAGTTGCTACCTACGCTTGGTCTCAAACAGAAAACAAATCCTTTTCAGTCTTAAGGAGAAAGAAAAGCCTGGAGCTCTCGGTCTGGAAAGAGGCAGAGGAAATGTCAAAAGGATTGAATGAGGTCACTGACTATGTAATAAAAATAAAGCAATCTCCCAGGCAGAGGTGAGTGGCACACTGGGTTAGGCAGCGTCATCCCTCCCGTCACCCAGCCCATTGGCTCTTCTATGTGCAGGCTGAAAGAATATTAGAAGTTTGTGGTATTTGGCAGCAGGGTTTGTGGCAAAAAAAAAAAAAATGAGCCAGCGAGACTCCAGTTTACCTCAAACCCTATAAACATAGGTGTTTATAGCATTTAAGTCACTTGA
This sequence comes from Phainopepla nitens, assembly GCA_013400175.1. Classification (NCBI taxonomy): domain Eukaryota; kingdom Metazoa; phylum Chordata; class Aves; order Passeriformes; family Bombycillidae; genus Phainopepla; species Phainopepla nitens. The sequence continues at coordinate 220,544 of VXBQ01015755.1, read as the reverse complement.
AAAAATACCTAATTGTCCAAGTACAGTACAGGTAACAAGACAGAGTGCAAAGTTTTCCTGGGAGGAGCTTGTGCATGTTTTCCATTAGCAGTCCAGACATGGGCCAGAGCTGAGAAAAAGGCATGAGAACAGCCTTTCACCATGACCTCACTAACAAATTTTCCGACTCTGAGTTCAGCTCTGTTGCATGACTGAACAAGTGAAGAAAGCACAACTTATTCCAGAGTACTGGTTGCTTTACTGGTATCTTATTTTTATTTTATAGCAAGCAGAGTAAGGGTTCTTGGGTATCAAAAGCCCCAGATGGAAATAAAGGCTAGACATCCATTTATGGCCCATGGGCAGAGACAACAGCCTTGGGACCTGTTGTAGCTGCTGTATGGGTGCTTCATATGTAGTCAGGGGGTCCCACATGCTCCAGATGCATCCACATTTTGGTGCATTTTTGTCAGAGTTAATGAATAGTGGGGGAGCTGGGCTCTGTCTGCAGTGTCAGCTGGCATGTCTGTGTGTCTGTTTGTTCAGGCGTTTCCAGCGTCTGGTGATCCTACCTCAGTCTCTGGTTTTTATTTTTTTCTCTTTCTTTCTGCCTCAACAAATCTTCCAAACAGGAGAAAGAAGACAGGCAAAGGAGAAATCCCCACAAAGTGAAAAATAGGCCTGGAAACTTGAGTGTGGTTCTGTGACCCTTCTTTACACAAATTCTGATTCTTGCTCAAACTTAATATAGTGCCTGGGTGAGAAAGGAGCTTGTGTGTGGCATCCTCGCCTGCAGTCTCTTGCTTCTTCTGTGGAGTCTGGGGTTTCCTGAGGTGAAGCCTTTGACAGGAGTGGTTTGAGGTATTCCCTGCTGCTCACCTAATTGCGCTGGCAAAGCAGAAGCAGCTCTGTGTTGTGGTGTGGGAGAGGAAATGAGGTGCAGGGGAGGGTAGGAGCACGTTAAGCCAGTGTTGACACCAGAGGCTTTACCTTGCGAAACCCCAGAGCTCCTCAGCACATAGGTGCTGTGGTTGATGACAGCAGCCAGTCAGAGAGTGCTGAAGGGGACAGAAATGAAGGACCAGGACCTCCACTCCTCCTGGCTTCTTGGGCAGGCAGTACCTCCCTCTGGTTAGTGTGGCTGTGGGGTTGGGAGCAGTCTTTCAGGTTGTGAGATCATGGTCTATGACTAACTGAGAACCACAAGAGCATCTGTTAACTTTTAAAAACAGAGACTTGTAGAATTAAGATAAATGAGGGCCTTACAAACTGCATGACGATTGCAGAAGAAATTACAGGTTTAAATTTATGTATATGGGGCCAGTCTGTTTGTTTGGGTTGCAGATGTATGAAAAGAAAGGCTTTAGCCTGGCCAAGTTGAACTCCCTGTGTGGGGAATTCATTGAAGGTCAGCAGCCTTACGCCCCGAAGCTGCACATCTGCAATCATTAAGCACATATATAGGAAGCTGTCCAGGCAGATGTATCACCCTCCTTCCTACGCTGTCTGCTTTTCGGTTTTGATATTACTGAAAGTTTCAGTAAAAAATAGTTATTATGGTGTCAGATATTACAAGTCTTCTATGCCAGTTTCCAGGTTGCAATGTGGGTTTGCATGGCTGGTGTCTTTCCAAGAGGTGGAAGGAAATAATATACCAGGGCTGGAAATCCCTTGTGGATGCAAGAAGCCATAAAACCTCCCACGGGGCAATCTGTGACAGTGCAACAGGCTGACAGCCTTGTCTGACTTCTTGGTGAAGCATAAAAAGGCCGTGTGGAGCTGCAGCTGCTTTCCCTGATTACTAATGAGAGAAATCCTGACCGCTTGGCTGGTTTTCCTCATGGGATAAATGCTCAGGGTTGTTGCCGAGGTGGTTTTGTTTTTTATTTCTTTTTCTCCCTCTCCCAGTCTGATAATCTTCTTTTGTTTGAAAGTATCCCTCTTCCTGGTAAAATACCAGCTCCAACAGTGCATGCTTATCTGGGAAAGGGTCTGAGATTGAGGGCAGATTTGAGAGGGAGCAGTTGAATGCTGAATCCCTGGTGGATCAGCAGTGAGGTGGGAGCCACAGCTGGGCAGTCTCTGCTCTGACTATATCAGTGTTTATGCAGAGTGGATCAAGGCCAGCAGGAGAAGTGGAGGCACCCCATGGCAGCTGGCTGTTTTCTCTGATGTGGGCTGCAGCAGGGCCAGCAGCATGTTTCTAACATTGTGGATGGGTGATGGGTGTCTGAACTGTGGGACCATTGGCAGCTTTTTCTTTCTTTTAGACAAGATGAAAGCCCTTTCAATGAAAAATTTGAACTTGATCCAAATGTGGGATGGGAACATATTTGTGGAGGAGCAAAGCAGATCCACACAGGCCTGCACCCCATAATAAGGACCATTTGCTGGTCAGCAATTCAGGTCTGTAATGCCAGGCACAGCCCAGCTAGCATGCAGTCTGTGGACCCATGCAGATGAGTTTATTCACATTTATGGACTTTCAGAGAGTTTCCAAGCAACGCTACCTGAATGTAGTGTACACCAGCCAAAGCAAGACAAACACCACCTCCCTCACGTGCCTGCTGGTATGCACTGCTCTTCTGTCAGGAGAGGGGCAAGCTGCACTGGGGTGAGGCAATAGCCATGCTGAAAAAACAGGCAAAATGAAGGACTGTTGAGCAAGAGAAAGGCTTATACAAGCAGGGGACTTTTGTGGGACAGCTGTCAAGTAAACCCGGTTGCTTTGGAGACAATCTCTGTTTTATTTAGAGCTGTAACTGGAGGAGAGCTGACAGCTTCCAAGTCACACTTTTGTCTGGAAAGTTTCTGTGGGATTGTATCTCATTGTTAGCAAACAAGGACTGGTGCAGACTGAAACTGTTTGTGGATGCTGTTCCCACACTCTGCATGCTTGATGGTTCTGTGTTTGTCTTTTGAATGGGAAGATGGAGATACACTTACTTTAACACTTTAATTGTAGTATATTGAAGTGCTTTCTCACAGATTGCTTTGCAGATTTCTAATTTTGATATTTTTGATTTATTGTGTCTTTTCCTGTTTCAGCTTTTTGTTCAGTTTTTTGTTTGTTTCTTTGTTTATTTATTGTGTAATTATTTATTTCTTGATATATTTAATAATTTCTCTTAGGCATTTCATTTTCATGGGTGTATCCTGCTCCTTGGAAAAGATGTACAAATGTAGAAGGTAAATGATGATTTGATTTGAAAAAGTGGGCTGCAAATATCAGCAACAAAAGGCCCACTAGAGGGATGTGAGATTTTGGGGTTTACCCCTCCTCATTTGCCTTGTACATGCATCTAACCTGTGCTGTATTTTCTTCAGTCTGCTAGAGGAGGGGAAAGTTACAGTTGTCCTGCAGGTTATACATACAAAATACAGTATTAGTATTAAAGGTTGCCATACCAAGCAATTCAATATTGCATTGTAATGCATCATTCTGGATATTGGGCCCTAAAAATTCTGTCTTAATCCCTTCTGCAGCCCTGTGGTAATTCAGTGAATAGATAAAAAAAATCCTAACTGTTATCTTGCACTTGAAAAACATGATACTGACAAATTTTCCTTGGACCACTCACTGGGGCTTACAGTCAGAAAAATACGAAACTGCTCTCAAAGCCTTTTGTTTAGCTTGCGTTTATTTTTTTCCCTCTTATCTGTAGGATGTGTCTTTTGGTTTTCTTGGGTTTTCTTTTGCTTTTTATTTACAGAAAAAAAAAGGGAGGGGGGTGAATAATGGTTCTTGGAAGCAGAAAGTGGGTTGTTTAACTATCACTGCTGGGAATGCTGTGTAGTGAAACTGTGGGTGAGAGAGTAGGTGGTTCTACTTCTGCTTGTCTTGCGATTCCTACATATGGTCATAAACAGCTGAGTTTGTGTCAGGCTTGCAACTCTGCTTGTAAGCTACACCCACCTCAGTCTGAGGTGCACACTTCATCATCATTTGGTTTAAAACATATTTCTGGAAGGCATATTTGAGGTTGTTCCACATCTTCCTGAGGGGCTGCTTCTGGCTGCCAAAGTGTGCATAAATGTGCTTTTGTTTACGCTTATGATGTGTTTACTTTGTTTCTAGGGCTGATCACAATAAAAGAAGCCCATGATATAGAAGCCAGACTTAATGAAGTGGAAAAGCTTCTGAAGACTATTATAAACATGCCCTGGAAGGTGAGTAAGCCAAGTTCCAATTCAGCCCAGCTTGACTCCTCCTTCATGGTCATGCACTCTCACGCAGATTAGAATGGGATGGGCTTTGCCAAACTCTGAAAGAAGCAGCAATTTATCAAGTAACTTGGAGAAATGCTGAGTGCCAGGACTGTGTAGTGATGCCTCCAAGCTGTCACTTGTAATAAGTCTTTCTGTCATACTATGAAGGGGTGGAAATGGAGCAGAGGGACAAAGCAAACTACTGGTTAAAAATGGATGTCTGATTTTATTCCTCTCTTTTTAAGTATTCAAGGTCCGAAGTTGTCCTCACATTCTTTGAGAGATCTCCTTTGGACCAAGTTCTAAAAAATGACAATGTCCATAAAATTCAGCCAAGCTTTCAAAGTCCAGTGAAAATATCAGGTAAGATTTGTTAACTTCCCGCAGTAGACACAAGAACTGAAGAATGAAAATTATTTAATTTGCTGTTTCCATCATTATTTCTCTATCGACAATTCAAAATGTAGTTTTCAATAGTGCTTTGTGATATAGAACATAAAATTTTCCCTGATGTACTGTGCCACGTGCATTCAGGCAATAAAGTGGCAGGTTAAATGGGAGGCTGATAAATGCAAAGCAGTGAATGTGAGGAAAATGCAGTGAGGATACTGCATATCATCACATATGATAGTGCTGTTACCACTTAGAAAGGAGATTATGAGGCTATTGATACAGTTCTGTGAAAATCTAAGCTTGGTGCCAAAGCAGTGGGCAATATCAGCAGTGAGAAAATTAGATATTATTAGGAAAGAATGGGGAAACAGAGGAGAGGAGCATAACTCCATCTTGAAGACATTATGCACAATTTTGGTTTCTTCATCTCAGGATAAATTAGAATTTAAAATTATACAAATAAAGGGCAAGGATTCAAGTTGTTGAACAGCTTCTCTAAAAAAGGGGTTGATTAAAGAAGAGCCCTTCACCTGTGAGAAGAGATGACAGACTGGTATGATGGAAGTGGACAAAGCTGTGAATAGAAGGAGGTCCATTATCCTGTACTTCTTATGAAATAAGAGCTATAAGTTATCCAATATCATTGACAGACAAGAGGCTTTAAACAAACAAAAGGAAGGTTATAATATAGTTTTGTTTCCATACAAAGCATGGTATGGTAAGAAGTGGAACTCGCTGTCATAGGATATGGTGAAACTGAAAGCAGAAGTGACTTCAAAAGGGAATTAGACAAGGAAGTGGAGGAAAAGTACATTGAAACCTGTCACAGGTGGAGACAGAAAGTTCCTAAACCACAGATTGCTAGTAGGTAAAGTGGAGAGCCTATCCTTGCCTATTTTTTTAGCCTTTCCCCTCTTCATCTGCTACTGACCATTGTCAAAAGGTCTGTGAGCTTCTGGTGTGCCTGGTTTTGTATTTCTACACTGAAACACTTTGTTTAAACCTAATGGCAACTCCTCTGGTTTTGTGTCACCAGAAGAGCTTATTTACAATTAATTGAAGTGAAATACTACGTAGTCCTCCAAGGTTTATAATGTCTGGCAAGGAACTGGTATCAATTTTCCTTTGTACCAACAAAACTATTTCAGCTGAATAATAGCATGTTTTAATTCTAAATTATTGTTGGTAGTGACGAGTCATACCTAATTAACTGGAAGAAGATTCTCCTACCTGTGCAGCTATCCAAAAGCATCTTGTGGTAATTAATTTTAGTATTCAAGTGATTGCTGCCATTAATGCTAAGAACATAGGTGGAAATTTGATGTTAATTGATATTTGCCTCATCTGGATGTTGCACTATGGAAATGGTTCCGTGTCTGGCGGTGCTGTCAGTAGATGGCAGTAAATGATAATGGGTAAAGCAGTTCATGCCGCAGTGAAATGCTGTAACTCTTAGGTCAAGTCAAGGACACTAGGAAAATACTGACATTCCTGTTACTCATAGTGCAGCTTTCCACCTGGCCCGCAGTCTTGGAAAAGCAGGCAAAAATGTTTTGTATTCTCTGAAAAAACAAATTGTACCCCACATGGTCCTGCTTAGAGTGGGAGGTGATGGAGAAGAGAGAAAGGGCTGCCCTTTAAGATTTTTTGGTGTAAATCTTATTTATAATCATACATTGCTGGCTCCAGATGAGTCATGTGAAGTGTGATTCCTCTGGGGTTCAGTGTTTCCACACCCCCCAAATGTATTCTGCTAAAGTGAGTTGCAGTAAATTATGGAATGAAAGTCAAAGATGACTCTCAAGGAAAACATGGAAGGGAGTTTTGGCTTTACCTTAATGCAGGAGCATGTAATGATTAAATTTTAAAAATTACCTCCTCTCTCCTGTCTCATCTCCTGTTTATTGCTCGAACTGTATATACAGCTGAAATTTTTGGTGTGTTTTCTGCCTACCATATTTTCTACCACAGACTAAATGTTTTGCTGTTGTGCTGATAATGCAAGACTGTAACACAGGGTCATAGTGTCTTGAGGCAGATCAAGAGTTATCCTACTTAAGTCAGTTCTGATTTTTTTTTTGAAATGTGCATTTATTTTGTGTTGTCCTAACTTCATCTAAAATTGTGTGACTGAAAGAGATCCTTGTGACTTGCCTAGTTTGACTTTCCATAGAGCACTGATGTGGATTAACTTCTCATTCACATCAAATACTGTTTTTTAGTTATCAATTCTCCTCATGGTAGTAAGTCAGTGGAATTAGGTGTGAATTTTAGATATTCTGTATTGGGGGCTTCTAACACAATTAGAAACAAATAAGCAGTATCAAGGGCAGTGTAAATCATGGTATTTCTTTACATGACTTGGTGGTTGAATTAACTTGTAAGGTCATTTTTCATTTCCTTTTTTATGTATTTTTTATTTTTGCTTAAGCCTAGGACTGTCTAAGAAACATACAATTACGATTTGGTTGCTTCAGATGCTCTGTGTCATTAATTGGTTAGGTGAATAAAATTGCTTGAGCAATGTCAGTTTGCAGATGTAAGAAGCCGTGAAACCAGCTCTTCATTCCTGCTTTCCTATGCAGATTTTCATTGTCATAGACACATCTCAGTGCATAGCCATGTCAATTACATGTGATACACAGTTGTTTTCTGCTTTTTTCTTTTTTAAATCTTGTTTTCTTTCTTCTCCCAACAGAAATCATGCGATCAAATGGATTCTGTTTAGCCAACACTGAAACAATAGTCATTGACCACAGTATACCTAATGGAAAAGAGAAGCACCTGGATGTAGATTCAGCAGAACATTTGTAAGTAGAGTTTGAGCAAGAACGATGCTGTCACCTTCACTGTAGCTTTCCCAGCCTCCTAGCAAACTGTTATTGTCTGTCTAAGAGCAAGACTGGTATAGCCGTCATCCTGACTGATTAAAGGTTACTGGGCCTGATTGCTAACACTTCACAGCAATTTCCTGTTAAAGCAGGTAAAATGGTAGAATGATTGACCCCAAAGTGATCAAACATCTCTATATGAAAAAAAGAACCTCGTTTGCCATAGGGGTGCTGCTAGGGGGTAACAGAATTCTTTCTTTCTCTCATGACTGTGATGAGAGCTAGTTTGAGCCCAAACTTGTAAACTCAAGCAGCTTAACAAATGGCATATCCTGCTACAAAGGGTAGTAGAATGTCTGAGAAGCAAAACACTGTCCTCAGAGGGGAACACATCCCTGAAAGTAATTGAACAAAGGCCAACAGCTGCTCAGCTGGGACTTGGTGTGGCGTGTGTATATACTAAGGGAAAAGGCAAGTTAGACTGGTTTCATTGGAAAGCTCTGCTTTCTAATGCATGTAGGTATTCTGGGGTCAGAAACCTGTAATCAGGAGGGCTTCTATGGCCATAAACTAAAGCACAAGGAGTTCCATCTCAACATGAGGAAGAACTTCCTTACATTGAGGGTGGCAAAGCACTGGAACAGGCTGCCCAGGGAGGTCATGGAGTCTCCCTGTCTGGAGATATTCCAAACACACCTAGACATGTTCCTGGGTCATCTGCTTTAGGTGACCCTGCCTTGTCAGAGGGTTGGAGTGAATGATCTCCAGAGGTCCATTCCAACCCCAACCATTCTGTGATCCTTGATTCATGTAGGTCTTAAGTCAGTGACTTTGTTCAGAGATGGGTATTGATGTAAATATGCTCCTACAGATTTTTGTCATACCAGGTGATTGATATTTCAATGAGCTTCAGGTAGAGAACCATTTAAATCTTTTTGATGAGAAATGTTGACCTACTTATTCATTAGACCAGTTGAATGAAAGAAGGAGAATACTGAAAGACTTATGGAGCCTTTAAAGCAGTGATCTGTCTTGTCATATTTGAAATGCCAGTCTGTAACAAGGTTTAGAGCTTGACAACATTTTGTCAGGGGCTGGAGAGTATGTCTGGCTCCAGTGTAATTTCTCGAAGTCTTTTAATTAATTTATCACTTAGTGTTCTGAACCTTGATCTTGCTAACAGCATTTAAGCTTATAAGCTTGTAATCATGAGGCTGAAATGGCACATTAGAGGTAATTCTGTAAGGCCAATATCTGGAAATTAAAATTGTTATAGTTCACAGTGGATCACTCTTTGTAGTGAGAGTGACAAATTATAGGAGAAAATTACCAAAGAAAGCCTTTTCCTGTCTTTGGTTATTTTTTAAAAAATATTTCAAAAAATATTTATAGCTAGTTTTGATTTTTAAAATGTGCTTCGGCCCAAGCAAAACTTACCAGCCTGGGATCAGAAAAAACAATCATCTGTCATCCCGTTGAAGTCAGAGATTGTTAAGGTCAGAAAATACTAATGTGGTAAAAACTGAATGCTAGGCATAATTTCCCATAAACTGGTGGAAGAAATGAATCTGGGTTAACAGCCTGACTTAGTTTAACTTTCCAAAGGATGTGAAGTCAAGAGTCAAGAAGTTAATAAATTTTGAATGTGTGTTTTAAATTTTCCCATCCTGCAGCTGTATTTTATAGCCAAGGCATAACAGCCTGGAGATAATGGAACCAGTGTAGCATGGCTGTTTTGTAAAAGTTGAACCCTTTTCAGAAGCAGAGATTTTCTATGCTGTTGGTTTAAATGCATGTTATTAGCCCAGAAAGGAAACTTTAAAATCTTTCCAATCATATGCTCCCTTTCAGTCTCAGTAAAATTGGATTTATGGTGTGTTCTACCCTGAAATCAGAGTTAATTCCTTGTGGACTTGATACTCGCAGATGGGAATTTTTTCCTTTCAGCTGCATTAAACTCTTTATGACTTCTGAGTTTTGGCTGCTGATGGACTTGAATGAGACATTTTGCAGAGCAAACCTGTATTTTTTGGGAAGAAATGCTTGAAGCTTGAGTGAGAAGTGCTCATTCCCTATACTAGTTAGCTGTGTAGCCTGCAGTGCTACCTGCCCAGTAATGTATCAGCTGAAAAGTCTTATACTTGTTGCAAAAGAAACCACAGCACTTTTCCAAGTTGCATTTGTTTACTCTGTTGTTCAGAAGTAGATCTTTTGTGCTTCCTTCATTTTCTCTCTGATTTTAGTTGGTAGTACATCATACTGTTGCAAACTGTGGTGAAGCCAGTGTGCTCAGCATCCATGTGGTGTAACTAGTCCTTTTGTGTGTGGTTCTTGGAGAGTAGTCTGAAGTCCTTTTGAAAGAAAAAGGTGGTAAATAAATGCATTTGAACTTATGCTTTGGTTTTGTTACAGAGGTACTGTTCTCTGCAAAGAAGTTTGCATTTCTGTCTTCTAGGCCAGCAGCAGAGTCTGTGGCGTTGGACAAGCTGCCTTTTTGGCAAATTCACTCCAGTACCTGAAGGAGGCCTGCAAGGGAGATGTAGAGGGAATTTTCATGGGGACATGTGACAGGATGGGGAGGGTGGCCTTAAGCTGAAGAAGAGTAGGTTTAGATTAGGAAGAAAATCTGATAGATAAGGGTTATGAGATACTGGAACAAGTTCTCCAGTTTGTGTATTCCCCATCCCTGGGGGCATTCAGAACCAGGCTGGACGGGGCTCTGAGTAAACTGACCTAGTGGAAGGTGTCTCTGCCCATGGCAGGGGTGTTGGAACTAGATCATCTTTAAGGTCCCTTCCAAACCAAACCATTCTATGATTCTATGATATGTACATCTTTTAAATACTTCCAGTGGTGGTGACTCAACCACTTCCCTGGGCAGCTTGTTCCAGTGCTTGATAACCCTTTCAGTCAAGGAATTTTTCCTAATATCTAATGTAAACTTTCTCCAGTAGAACTTGAGGCCCTTACTTCTTGCCCTGTCACTTGTTAGCTGGAGAGGAGTCCAAACCCACACCTGGCTACCCTCCTTTCAGGCAGTTGTAGAGAGTGATGAGGTCTCCCCTGAGCCCCCTTTGCTCCAGGCAAAAAAACCTCAGCTCCCTCAGGTGCTTCTTATCAGACTTGTGCTGCAGACCCCTCACCAGCTCTGTTGCCCTTCTCTGGACAGGCTCTAGCACCTCCATGTCCTTCTTGCTGTGAGAAGCCCAGAACTGAACACAGGATTTGAAGTATGGCCTCACCAGTGCTGAATACAGGGGAACAATCCCTGCCCTGTTCCTGCTGGTCACTATTTCTGACACAGGCCAAGATGCATTTGCCTTCTTGGACACCTGGGCACACACTGGCTCCTGTTCAGCCACTATTGACCAGCACCCCCAGGGCCTTTTTTGCCAGGCAGTTTTACAGCCACTCTGCCCCAAGCCTGTAGCTCTGCATGGGGTCACTTGTCATGACGCAGGTGCGGTACTCAGGTCTTTTTGAAGCTCATACAATTGGCTTCAGCCCATTGATCCAGCCTGTCCAGATACCCCTGGGAAAGCCTTCCTATCCTCCAGCACGTTGGCACTCACACTCAGCTTGGTGTCATCTGCACACTGACAGAGGGTGCACTTGATCCCCATGTTCAGACCATCAATAAAGATATTCAACAGGACTGGCCCCAAAACTGAGCCCAGGAAAACACTACTTGTGAAAGGTACCAAATAAATTTAACTCCATTCACCATCCCTCACCCTTTGAGCCCAGCCACCAGTTTTTTATCCAGCAAACCTGTCCAAACCATAAGCCCCTATGTTGTTCCCTCTTCTTCTGGTGCATCTGGGTAGCAAGTCTAATGCATTATCAGAGGTTAAAATGATAAAGAATTTTGTCTTACAGTACAAGAAATAGGCTCTTGCCAAAGATAGTGTGCCTGTCAAGGTACTTTGAGGAAAAAAAAATTAAGGGCAGCAGTTTGGGCATTTTGGAATCTGAAGGTCCACAGTAGAGTTGCAGAATTTATTTTGAGAGAAAGACCTGTTGGTGTTGTACACAACTGCTGACTGTGGTAAGCAATCCTGGTTTGGTTTTGTGTGAGCACTCTAGAGCAGTGCTTTGCAGACTGCTGTGCACACACTTCCTTTCTGGTGGCAAGAAAATCTTTCTGCTTAACCACAGCATCTGACTTTCATTGCTTTGCACCTCACATTCTGCTTGTAGTAACCTATCAGTGGGGCTGGAGAACCACAAAAATCTGTGGGACCTTTCAGATGTAATAATCTGAAGCTTTATGCTGATAAGAGAAAGAGGGAAGAATCTGAATAGCCTTCTTGACTCCTCTCCCACTTTCTTCACTCTATCTGCCCCGCTGGTATTTCATAATCTGTTGTTTCTGGATCACTTGCAGTCCATAAGACAGCAATGTGATCTGTGAAGTGTTTGCAAGATACCAAGTCAACTCCCTTGTGCACATACATGCAGGCAAGTAAACAGCCTGGAGGGACCAGAAGAATGAGGGTAATCAACACTCAAAGTTCAGTCTCATTGCTGTTTCATTTAAAGAGAAGAGCAAAGCAACAGCACTGCAGGACAAAATCCATGAGTTTCTGTTCCAAAAAAAATGTTCTCTATTTTAATTCTCATAGTTAAAAAAAAAAAAGAGAGATGAGAATGACCAGGAAGGAGTATGGAAAAGACAGAACTGTGGCCATACATTGTAGGATGTATAGACTAGGCTATCAAATAACCCACGATATTTCTAAATAAAGTTTTGGTAAGAGATGGAGTGGGAGACTTATCTGTTTGTTTACCCTACCACTCTTCTTCGGGTCCTCTGAAGTGCTTAACTCTTAGGCTGCCCTCTAGGATGAGGTTAGAGGAATGTCTGCAGTTGTTTCACTTATGTAAAGAGTCTAACTAGTTCATGTGTAGATGAGATGCAATTTTAATTGTTTTAAAGCTCATCTGTTTATCTGCCATTCAGAGAGCTGCAGTAGGCCAGCTAGGCTGATAAAGATGTTACAGACACATGCTAAAAATGAGAGCTAGGTTAGAATTTCTTTTTCCATCTTGTGCAATTTTTCAGTCTCTACTTCCTTTTGTTTCTCACTTTGTTATACTGAGTGAAATTTCTTAAAAAATATTAAAGAGACAGCTTGATAAAAAAAAACTTTATGGTTCTTCAAACCTCTTTTAGAACTGAGGGGAAATTTAGTCCTTGGCCTACAGTGACTGCCTTTAAGTTCTAGGCTACCTAGGAAAAGATAATGTTTCTTACCACAGAAATTCGAACCTTCTTGGAGTGGGAATGTGTGTAAGTGAGAGAAGTGTAGGTTTTAACAACCAGATGCCGTCTGGTTGAGAGTAGGTATGAGACAGTAGGCAATTCCTGCAGAAGTTCAGGTCATGAAACAGGTGTTGGGAAGTGAAACTAAATCTGGGAATCTTTTTCTGTTTGGAGATTCTTTGATTGTGACAATCTAAGTCTTGTTCCATGGGAGGGACAGCTAGACTCTGGAGGAAGGACACTGTAGTAATTTTTTCCTACCTATATTAGACACTTTGGCCTCATACAAAAGCCAAACCCAGAGAAGGTGCCTGTGAAGTGAAAGGCTGAGAGTCCAAATTCAGATGAGAAGCAAAGGCAGTTTCTTTTTCCTTTTTATGTGAGAACTGAGGTGTTTTGTGTTGTTGACACACGCTGTGGGAAGAAAATAGAAAAATGTGGTCCAAGACTCGCTGCTTCCTTCCTTCCTTCCTCACTAGTAGCTCTGAAAGTCATGAGTGACAAGATTTCTTGCTTGTGTGCACCGTGGTTCTCACTGACCCATGGTTTAGTCATAAACACATGAGTATAGGAGGAGAAGGAGGTGTGGATGGAATCAGCTCCAAGTGCTTCTCCCACTCCCTTAGTACTTTTTTTCCAATCCCTTTGATTTTCTAAATGACCTAATGCCTTTTGGTGTTTTTTTTCCTCTCTCCTTAGGTTTGAAAGTGTTAGTGACTTTACCTCAGAGCTGGAAGACAGTGATGATCCAACAGCTTATGTCACCAATTTGACATACTACCACCTGGTCCCATTTGAGACTGACATTCTGGACTGAGGCTGCTCAGGGGTGCAGTCAGCCAGCATCCAGCCAACCTCTTCGTCCATAGGTTCTGCTATCTCTGGCATTGCATCTCTGTGAATAAGGCTGTGCAGACAAGACCAACAGCAGGGAAGCTGCAGCAAGAGCGCCACAAAGCTGGTTTTATAAGAGTGGTCCTCCGTTGTGAGATATGAAGACAGCTTGTAAGGAGGTATCTGCTTTGCTGCTGACAACAAACTCACTTTCTGTGAAAGCAAGGCAGCAGAGGCTTCCTGGGGATCAAGGAAATCTCTGCTATGTCTGTGGGAATTGCCACCCTGACGCAGCTGTCAGAAATTGTGCTGTAGCAGGCACTAGTCACCCGTGCTCCTTGTGGTGCAAGTTGAGTTCCCCTTTTAGGATACCACCAGAAACTTCCTCAGATGGCTTGACCACACTTTTTATGCTTTGCAAGCAAGAAGACGAGCAAACCAGCTGAACTTTGTCAGCTCCCTCCGCAGTTGCTTAATGGAGGTCTCGTGGGTCGCTTTTTGCTCAGCTACCGGATGATTGGTGCCTTACACGAGATGTCAAATACCACTGAGTGCCTCCAGGAAACAGAACACACGACCTGACAGCTTTACTTCTTTTAATCATGGGCTTTTGTATAATCACTGAAAGGGCGGCTGCTCTTTCCTGGAATAGTAAAGCAGACAGCAAGTGGCATTGCAATGAGCTGTGCATGTTGTTTGGGTGCCCGGATGATTTCAGAAGTCTGGAAAGCTGATGGGAAAGCTGAGCTGCTCCACTAAGAAGGGTCAAGGCTACAACAGGCACTTTGAAAATATTTTTTTCTTTTCATATGGACCAGCATATGTGAATGGTGCTCACAGATGTTTACATCAGAGAGAGAATTCCCTATGCATATTTCTTCCCAGAGGATGGGAAGAAAGACACTGAGATTTATGTTGTGTTTGGACTGAAAAAGAATAAGCTGCAGGGTGCGTACAGTGGTAGGAAAACAGTCTCTCCACTGCCACCCTGTCTCAAGGAGTTTGTGCAGCTTTCTGAGATCTGCCTGGAGGGATCAGGTGCAGGCCTCCTTGTTGTGTAATGCCATGGATTTCAGCAGAGATAGGACAGTGGGAGCAAGAGTGGGATTGGACCCTGCAACCTCTTGACTATTGAGTAGTGCAATGTTAAAGTCTCCTCGGGGTCTCTCCCTTGCAGAGTGCCCTGAATTCCCAGCTGTTACTGTGAGTGCTCAACACTCACCAACATGATCTTTCATTGAGCTTTTTGCCATCTGTTTGCAAATATTAATTTGAAGGGAGTAAAATGGAAAGAAATGCATTTTTGGACATGTTTTTTGGAAAAGAGGCTTGCTTGGTCCTGAAGAAGCTGATGCATCTCCCTTCCACAGACTTTTCATTTCTATCTATAGAGTAACAGTCAAACAGAATTTGTTAATGTAAATAATAAATTATTGAGAATCCTAATTCTTTTACACAGTATGTTTTTAAAATATATTTTAATGAAATAAAATAAAATATAACTCACCTTCAGTACACTTCTGCAGCTTCCAACAGTGCCTTCTTTATCTTTTTCTTTCTTGTTTTGAGTACACTTTCCCAGATGTGTCAAATCCTCTTTCTTTTCCCCATAGTTTTTGAAACATGCGGAGTGATAGCAATTTCTGTGCTCCACGTGTTACTCATACTGTAGACATGGTTTGTATCCACATGAAACCTCTGTCTTGCTGTTGATCTTGGGTCTAGGTGTAGGTGGTTTAATGCCACTCAGCTTAGTGGGGGATTTCTGTATTTTCAGTATCATCATGGCCATTATTGATTTTGAAGATGAGGCAGATTCTTATAAGGTAAATTTCTATAGTAGAAGGGAATATGTTATCACTCACTCAAAAACTTTCTGAGGAGCCTCTTGAATTAGAATTGGGAAGATTTCTTACTTGTTTTGTTTTACTTACATTAGCTTTAATTCTTCTGCTAGTGTTCTTAGTTAACCGTGATGAAGTAGAAATAGCATCTGGCAGACATGTGTATTGGACTGGATATTGGAATATTTTATTTCAATTCCTGACCTTACTGTCAGCCTCCCATGTTGCTTTGGGTAATTCTACTTCATCTCCCTCACCGAGTTTTCCCTGACTGATATTTTGGAAAGCAGCGTCATTGGTTTTTGATGCAATGCTGTCCTCTAATTCACTTGAATTTTCCTATGAGTTATTTGCCACTTTTCTTTTAAAGCGCTTTAAATTGCATGAATTAAAAAATAAATCGATAAGCATTGCTAATTTTTAAAATGTGCAGCCACATTCCTCGAATGAAAGCCAGCTAAGCCGTGTGCATTTGCAGGTTGTCAGCTGAATATCAGGGCCCCATGAGGATCAGTGGAGCAGGGGCTCCCATGGGGCTGTCAGGGCAGAGCTGGGGCCTCTCCCACCATCCTGCCAGGAGCAGGACTCCAGGCACCAGCGTGGCACCAGGCACCTGCCTGAGGATGAGGGTGGGCCAGGAGCGGGCCAGGATGTGACTCTGCTCTGGGGAACAGGAGAGCAGCCCAGCTGTGGTGTTGCTGGGGCAGGGGCTGGTGGGCTCAGGGGATTGACATGGGATCCTGGGCCATGAGCAAGTGGCAGAAACCCAAGGATCTGTAGGGACAGCCAGATCTGTGGGTGCCCTTGGGGCCCAGATGCTGGATTGTCAGGATTTTTGTTGTGCATATTTTGGAAGTACATATATTTTTGCCAGGTATCCTGGTATTCTGGGGATGTGAAATGGTGCAGAATTCAATTCTTGCTGCATTATTGCATGAAAAACAAAACCAAACCAAACCAAAACAAACAAAAAACAACAACCAAAAAACCAATCAAATGAACAACAACAAAAAAAACCCGGAACACTAGTCTTTCATAATTTAAGGAAAATGTAGCTGAAATAAAATTTCATGTTTTAGATTTCTTAACTGGACCTCTCCCCTGTGCACCTATTGTAGCTGGCAAAATCTTCCATGCCCAGGTCTGCAGAGCCCTGAGAAAAGTGTCTCAGGGGATGCGAAGTGCTGCCATCCAGATGGGTGCTGTGTGTGGTCCTCCAGAAATGTAAAAACTTAGCATGGTTATTCATTAATTCAATAGGTTTACTGAGGATTCTAAAGGAAGTGAGTGGCACAAGAATTTTGTCCCTAAACCCCTCTCCTCACAATGCCAGGACACTTCCTATGTAAGGCTTGTCCTTGAAAAGCTGGTCTGTGTTTTCTCTGCAACTTTGGCTTCTGCCCTTGGCACCCATCGTGGGGATCGTGTGTACCAGCCCTTGCTATGAGCTGCCTGAGCAGAGCAGAGCTGAAGTGTGCTGGTATCTAGGGAAGGAGCAGGAGGTATGTGTCTCTTGGCAGGAGCAGCAATGACAAAATCGTTTGGTTTTTATTTCTCGAGTCATGAAATATGCTGACATTATAGTGTTGCCAAATCTTCGGAGA
This sequence comes from Phainopepla nitens, assembly GCA_013400175.1. Taxonomy (NCBI): domain Eukaryota; kingdom Metazoa; phylum Chordata; class Aves; order Passeriformes; family Bombycillidae; genus Phainopepla; species Phainopepla nitens. The sequence goes on along the minus strand of VXBQ01015755.1, from coordinate 203,584 downwards.
GTTAGGGAAGACAAAGTGTAACACACTATGCTATGTTTTGGCCACCAGTCTCTTTTTTTTTGGTTACATCAACTACTTTTTACAAAACTCAGTCTTGGATTCCAAGTCCATTCTTCATAGCAGCAATAATCTGTAGCTCACTGTCAAACTCTAAAATAAAATAAAAAAGGGAATAAAAGGAACTTTTTCTAATTGCTTCCTGTAATATCCATTCCTGCTCCAATCAGCTATCTCTGAACTCCCTTCCCCACATATACACAAATTATTCAGGCTATTTTACTGATCAGCTTTCATCAATGTAATTGCTTTCTTGTGGAAATATTCACACCCTGAAGTGCAATTCTCAAGTTTTATAGCACACAGACCACAGTGCTGTCAGATAATTTCTTCTTGCTCTAAACCCATTCTCATTCTAATTAAATCTGTTAGTAACATATAAATTGGGGGATTTAGGTAAGGGCAAAATACCAAGGTAATGAACATAACATATCTAGATCTAAGAAATGGAGAATTCCTATTTACCTAAAAGCTGCAATGAAGATTGGTGGGACATATTTACAATTGAGCTGTATGAATTCAGACTTTCCTGGGCTTTCTGAAACCCTGTACCTTGTCTCTTTCTTACAATTAATGCATATAACCCCACCATGCTCTGTTGAAAGAAAGAACAGTTTGAACTTTGGCACCACAGAAGGGAAGATGGAACACCAAGAGTTAGCTGAGACAGAATTTTGCAGTGCTTAGTTTTTGTCCTAGCATGCAGATGCCTTGCACTGCAGGGTAGGAGTTGCTGCAGAGGTTTGGGTAGTCATTCTTCACAGACTGCTGTTAAGGGAACCTGCTCAGGTGAGGATTTAGAGAAAAGCGCCTTATTTTCTGAAGATGCCTTGTCTAACTTTTCAGAGTAGTAAAGTTAATTTTCTGTTGTCCTATGAGGCTACCTACATGACTGAACTGAAGAACTGGCTGGTAGGGAATCATTCCTCAGCTACACAAGTGCCTACTTCTGCCAGAAAGTTCTGGATTAGAGCCCAGCCCTGGCCCGGGCTGTGGAGATGCCTTTAACAATCCTTCTTTTAGTCCTCAAATTCTGCTAAACAATTTTCAGAAACTTTTAGATAGAAATGACAGCTGATATATTGGTGAGAAGAAAACCCAAATGTGAACAGGGAATCGTGATTACAAGCATCCCAGCACCAGTTCTATGTATGTATTTTCCAGTGAACTTCAAAAACTAGAAGATTCTTCACTAGAATGTTTTACAGCTTCTGTTGGCACTCCGTGTAAGGCCTTGCATGTCCCTTTGATACAGCTGTTTCTGACACAACCTGGCAAAAATCAGCTCTTGGCCACAGTTGCAGCATGTGTGTTTGTAAGGTCTGTGAGATACTGAGCTTCCTTTGGATCCCCTGGCAACCTGCAGGAGGCTCTCGATTCCTTGGAGGCACTGGTCCTCTCTACAAATCTCTGTGCTGTCACATTAAAATTCCTCCAACATTCTGGGGGTTCCAAGCAGCTTTGATAATTTCCATTAGTAAGTTAGCTCCATTTAGCATTGCAGTTCAGTTTGGAAACCATCTGCAAGTAATCTTGTTTAGCTGTATCACCTTGTACTAGGCAGGCTAGAAATAGAAATAATTGCATGTACCAGAAGCCAACTTTGTTATGTAAAATGGAAAAAAAAACCACCATCAGCACCACCACCAGCAAAACAACCGTTGCCCATTATTTTCCCTTGTAGCCATTAAAATTAAGTTGAACAGATTCCATGACTTTTGAATGGACATGGGCTCATTTCAGAAGAGAAATGTCCCAAATTTTGCCAAGTTTCCCTTTGTCTTATGGGAGCAGGCTCCAGTGGTTGAGCACAGAGATAGCACATGATGCATCCAGCCATCTCGAAGTGACCTTCAGCTAAGAAAACAAGCAGTGGGTGTATGTCAAAGGAAGGGCAGGAGGCACAGGGATGGCTTGGAAGGAGAGGGAATGAGAGATAAACGAAGGATTGTAATGCAAACAGAGGAGATCTCCAGGGATAGTTTCAGTCTTGAAGCTGAAATAATTCATCTTTGCCTGAGAGCTCTGGTCTGGCAGTTTCCAGGAGTTGAATCATACTGTTCCTCATCCAATATCCTGCAAGGAATGTTACCAGCCCTGGTTGGTTTTGCTGAAAGAAGGAGATGTCTGTGTCTGATCAGGTGCCTTTGTATAAAGTGAATATGCTGAACTTTCTGGAAACAGACATTTTGCAGCAAAAAAATTGATTGTGCTTGCCGCTTTAAAGCACCACACAGCTCGTGTAAATAGTTTGGGAATTCAGCTTCTTTTTCAGTTACGCCCACACGCAGCTTACTCTGCATGCTTCATGCCCATATGTGTAAGATTAAAAATGCAGATGGCTGCAGGTGATGGCCATGAGGGCCCTCACAGGCTTGGATTGCCCTAACCACCTGGGACCTCACCCACACCCTCCAGCCAGGGACTCTTCTTCGGCTCCATTCAGGCCTCGTAGCATTTTTTTAGGTGGACTACAAGTGTAATTGCCTCTAGTCCTGCTCCTGAGTTCTTGTGGGGATTCCCTGGGCTGCCTTCTGACATCAGATGTGTCATGCCTGATGTTCAATTGGGTGACTGATGACCACCCTGCTTCATTCACAGTGAGTTCCCCTGTTTTGCTTATTATGATAAGCCTCATCTTCAAATCTTCACCTTTTCCTGATATTAGCATGATTTTCTTGTTTTAGAGAAATACTTTCCAGGAATGTCTACAGAGACTATATGCCTGGGAATATAGTCTTTGTATAACACATGAGTTAAGAGTATAGTTACCTTGTTCTGGAAAGTATAGCTGCTTGATGACTCAGCTGCTAGAAAACACTGATGTGATATTGGTATTGATGATAAATTAATGTTGCCCTGGCTTTTAGAATAAAATTACAACATCTATTCACATGTGGCTTCCAAAAATAATCAAGTTACAGGCTTTGATGGCTGGGGGATTTCTTCGTGTTTCTTCTCTGATTCCAACCATTTTTACAAGTCAATGAGCAGTTCACTTGAAACGACTTATTGACACCCTCTCTCCGTAGAGTTAGTAAATATCTAATCCAGTAAACAAGCTGACATAATAATAATCACAAATTTGAACCTATATTGGTCATATAACTTGTAGTTCCAGGTGGTAAATACGATCATTGCCAGAGGAAGAGTGGAGGTGTTCCCCGGCAGGAGACTCATGGAGGTGAGGGGTTTGATAGATTTGGCATTACCATGGAGCCTGCACAATCACTGGTGCTGGACATGTTGAATGTGCAAGCAATAAGTTTCTCAGAAAGAACAAGTTTTATCTCCTTGAGTTTAGTTGTGGACAGGTTAAGAGGGCTGGCAGTCCCATTCCTCAAGCTGAGAGTCCACAGGGACATTTACCCAATCCACACTGAAATGTATGGAACTGCAGCCTCTGAGCTGTGAGAAGAATTGTAATTCAATTTGTCCCCTTCGTGCTTAACAATCTGAGAAATTATTAAGGTGGCAGGCCAGCTGTGGAGGATGGGTAATTAGATGCATGATTGAGGGGAGAAAAGGCTGCCTGCTAATGGGTATAAGCAGATACCAACCAGCATAACAGTAGCAAGAAGCCAGTCAAGAGATACAGGAAGAGGTACTGTAGCAATATATTTTGGACCTACGGGACTTCGGCTTAAGACATCTGAGGCATTTAAGTGGAAAACAGACATTTTTTCCATAGGGCTATGGTGCCAGACAGGATTTTTATGAAGCATGCAGTAGGGCAGAGAATTGTGTATCTCAGACAGCCAGAGGAGAGGTGAAGAGCAGTTACATGGACGTGATAAATAGAAAAGATGGAATTACCACTTCAGGCAGCTCTGAGGTTGCAGATCCAGACTTAGGGTTTTAGCTCGATCAGGGGGTATCAGGCGCTGTAGTGTCTGGTGGAAGAATTGGACTTTTTCACCAGTAGAGTGATTCAGGTTAATGAAGGAAGCAGGATGCCATTAGAATTTAATGTGGAAATGTATCAGGCATCTAAATGGTGATTCATTAATAGCTGTGAAGGAAGATGAATATCTTTCATTTTATATGCAGTTAGATGCTCATTTGGAAGCCTCCCCTAACACACTTAATTAGCCTGAAGAGGGAAATTATGCTCCCTGTGTACAGTCCTGTTATCATTCCTGTCACTGAAACAGCCGCCAACCTAACACAGGTCCTATGGGACTGCTGCGCTAAAAATAGCTGCCCACTGCTTACTACTGCAGCAGGGGGCACACAGACACCTACAGCACTCATGGATGTTGAATTCTTGGTTAAAGGAGATGTGCATGGCACACATCTGGAAGAAGTGTTACTCCGAGCAATTAAAGCCTGTAGTGAGCTGTCTAGAGCAAAGGAGTGACTTCCTCAGGTGGCAAAAGCAGCTTCCCACCTGGCTGTTGTTACACTCCCAGAAGTGGTGAAATTGAATTTCTGCTTAGACAAGGGCTCGAGATGACTCTGCTCTGCACAGTCCTGCACAGTATTTATATACCCAACTATTCCCAAGTGACTCACCTCTAAATTAATATCAGCACAAGTCTTGTAGCAGGATCTGCTACTCACCCAAAGGACATGCATTACCTTTCATGCACCAGCTGCAGATTTTAGGTAAGGATTTTGTATCTCTCTCTTTAGATCCAGTGCAACAATTTAAACCTTTTGAAGGGCAAGGACTTGGGAGAAAGGATAAGATGTGCAACGAAAAATACTGACTCCTTAGGCCCTCTTCCTTTGACTATGGCCTGCGTCGTAGGTTTATGTAGTCAGAGGCATTTACATGGAAAAAGCCCTTTCTGGGAACCTTTTAGACCAGGATTCCAAGTCCTTATTTCATTTAATATTCAGAGCTGAGGAGTATCTCGTGATCCATTGTAATTATTATTATCAATAATCTTTCCCATACCCTGGGAGGATGCTGTATGAAATTCCCTGTTCAGAAGCCAAGTCAGGGCATCTAAACGCAGGATTAACATTAAAAGCTGAAAGTGAGACAATTATCATGTTTGTTTTCATTTTTGCTCCGTTAATACCAGTGCTCTTCAATCTTAGAGATGGCACTGGAATCTGATATAAGGTAAATATTTTAGACAACTGAGCTAAACATTAGTAGACATGAATGTAGGCATGACAACTTTTTTTGAGAGCCAAAAATTGTAGGGAGGTTATATTAATAGGAGATGATATGGATAGGAGGGAGAAAAGGCGATACTTTTAGATACAGTCTTCCTTCATAAGATTTACCATGTTCCTAAAATCATTACCAACATAACTGTTTTAAAATGAAACAAGCCACAAACATTGTTTCAGCCTCCAGGCCTGGTTTTCCATATATTTCTATACATGCCGTTGTGGCAAGGCTTTTCTTAGGGCAATTTTTACCCTGAACAGTTACGTGATAAGAAGACATATTCTGATTTTTCTTCCCCCTTATGTTTGTATCGCTGTTTTTCTCCATGCTCCTCTCTTGTCACTTTGCTACCAAGAACAAAAGAGAGAGGAAAGAGAGAAGGGGGGAAAACACCATTTAAAATGCAGAACACCATAAAGCTGCATTAGTTTTTTAAATAGAATCAGGAGAAATTATAAGATATTTTAATATCATGGATGAGTTTTATACCAATAAAACCTGGTGTTTTGAAAACCTGTCTTTCTGAGGTGCTCTTCCTTCCTCTGTTCCCCTTGCTGTTCACTTATAACTTGCTGAGACGTGACTATAGAGCTTTGATTTACTTTTATTTTTAACTCCTTGTACCTCTGTATGTATTTCAACACAGAGTTATCAATACTGCATTAGCATTCTTTTTGAAGGCTATTTAATAATTATTGTTGTAGAAGAGCATTTTCTAAAGCATAGGCAGTAGAAGACTATATGCCATCTCCTCTGTAGATTGGCACAGTAAAGTTGTTGCCAAAATATGGATTTTTTTTAAAAAGGAAGATGTGCTAGCTGAGGCTACAAGCTGGCTACATGGACAATGCATAATGCATTATATTAATGAGGAAATTTTAGGTGCTTCATCATGAAAAGCTGTTTTCTTCAAGTTTCTGAATGTATCTTGACAAGGCTTAGGGATATCTGATGCCTAATCACATCGCTAATCACATGGTAGTTTGTTTATATATGTTGAACACAGAAGAGGACCATTATCTTTTCTGTAGATTTTCTACAGAAAAGCTCATCTTGTCCCTGCTCTGTAAATGATACCTCTTTCTTGACTTGCTGAAGTTAATGGCAACCTTCCAAGTTTTCCTAGCTCTAGTCAAGGCTGTTGCTGTTGACACTTGTTACAGGGAGGGAGGGAGGAAGGAAGGAGCATTCTTTTGTTCTCAGGAGAAAAGTTTAATCTCTTTTAGGAGCAGGAGGAACTGACAGGGAGCAGTTAAACATCCAGACCAAGGTCACGCACAGGGACTGTGTGTGGTGCATGCAGCAGCTGAGCCTCCTCTGCTAACACAGAATAAACTGAAGGCCCCTTTTTAACTCCTCTCCACACATCTCTTTCCAAAACCATTCCTCAGGTTTGGCCATCATGGGTTTGAAATTTATGGTGATAATATAATACAAATATGAGAATCAGATAGGAAAAGGACTTGGTCATCCTTCCAGCTTGTCTGCCAAGCAGTAATGGGGCCGAGGCTGCTGCATGGGGGACGGGGAGCCAGGAGTGAAGGTGAAGCAAAGTAGGTAGGACAGTGCCCTCACAGTGGGTCCCAGGCAGAGAGAGCAGAGCTGGCTGGGTGACGGTGACCAGGGGCAGCAAGGAGTCCAGCTGGACACATGAGTCTGTTGTGACAAAGAGGTGCAGGGTTGGGAAGTTAAATTACTGGGTCAGATTTGGGTTTGTAAGGATTGGGCTCAGGGCCATCTACAGCATAGCTGGAGCAGGGACCAAGAGCAAAGGTTTGAGCTTAATACACTGGAAGGTGCAGAGAGCCCCAGCAAGGCTTCTCCCGGCTCTGCTCCCAGCAGTCAGGTCACACAGTTGCACCATCTCAGAGCCAGCCTTGAGCAGTGGCCCTTGGAAGGGAGGAGAGCCTGCAGGGCCTAACACCAAGAACAAAGCTTTTACCAGAAGGTTGCTAGGGCACTCTGTTAGCTATGTGGATAAGACTGCTGCAGAGATCATAATTATTTGATTGCTTACTGTAGAAGAGGCTTGGGAGATTCCCTATGCCATTCTTTTTAGCAGTGAATCAGCAAATGCTCAGCCTAAAATTTGAAGTAATTCTGGAACAGATTGAAGTACAAATAAACAACATGAAAAATTAACAGATTTCCAAGGCTCATACTAATCACTCAAGTGTTCTGGAGGAGCTCAAGGGTAGACTGAAGAATGATCTCCTGAATTTGAGAGATGGATAGTAAAATGCAGATGAAATTCAGTGCATGTAAATATAACTCCTGGGTAAAATTAATCTTAACTTCACATATAATATTCTGAGCTAGCACTTTGTTATTCTTATGTAAGAGTGAAACTGTGGGTTTGTAATAGTTCCATGAAACCATTAGCTAATACTCAGTAGCAATGGAATAAAGATTAAATACTATTACTGTGTGGAAAGAGAGCAGGGGAAAAAAAGTCTGACTCCAAGAGTCACTTCCCCCACACAGTTCTGGTCCTCTCATCTTGAATATATCACAGCAGGAGGAAGTCAGAAGGTAATTAATTTGGGCAAAGGTATGAGATGATATCTCTCAAGGAATAGTTAAGTAGGCTGAAATTTACATTGTCCCTTTCCAAGGATGGACGGATAGCGTGATGGAGATCTACAAAATCATGAGTGACACAGAGGAGAGGAGTAGACATTGACTTCTTGTTACTTCTTGCATGAGAACCATGGCCCATCAAGTGAAACTAGTAGGAGGCAGGCTCGATGCAAAGAGGAGGTGGCTGTTCCTGTGGAGTGAATGAGGCTGCTTGTGCTGCCTGCCAAAGGATGGTTTGGAAAGGAGCCCGGAGAAGCGTTTGGAATAGAGCTTCTTTGAGTCTTACTATCTATATAAACTGCAACTGGCCCAGGGAGTCCCTTAAGGCTGGGGAGAGTATTAGTATGAAAGTGCCTTCCAAGTGGCACTTGTTTTTTGCCTCGTTTACAGACACTGTTTGAGGCACAAAACTTAACTAGGTGGACCAAGGTCTGCTCAGATATAACTCTACTTTTTCTGTGATTTCACTCATATCTTTATTTTTTATATTTGAAGATGGAAGTCTAAGTTACTATTTTGAATTCAAAATACATCTTTCCAGGCAGGATGTAAGGCTGTCATATACTGTCATGAAAATTCACTGTTGTGTCCTTTGGTCTGCCAGATCTTCAGAAAAGCTTTGACACTGTGCAAGTCTTCACAGAGTAAAACAGCAATGTTAAAAATGAAACAGAGGACTTTGTCTAATGCCAGCTGTCCACTGAGGAAGGTCACCAATCTAGTGGCAAGCCCTCCAGCACAAGAACAGTGTGGTTTTATCCTGTCTTGCATCTATGAAGACAGAATGCTGTCTTCCTCTTTGTGTGCAACCTTCTTAAAATATTTGTTCCTTTCCATCCTTCTGCTTTTGCATTTTGAGGGAATTTGCCATGAGTGGTTTCCATGGTTACGAGGATAAGGCTGCTCTTGGAGTGGGAAATCTGCAGAGAGCAAATAGAAAAACCATTGCATCTGGGACAGGGTAAATGTGCTTTGTATCCATAATGGTCATTCCGCCCCAGTTAGAAGCTGATATGATATTGGAAAAAGAGATGTTATTCTTAACCCCCTTGTCTCACTGTGAAATGTAGTGCTCTCCTTTATCATTAAGTCTTCTTAGATCACTGAAAGCACTCTGATTTCTGTGCTCCCTTGAGTATTAGAGGGCAGGAAGCAGGCTATGTTGCAAAATACGCTACTAAACCAAGTTGTGCAATTTTCTTGTGTAAGAAGGAAAAGGGTTTTTTCCTTTCCTAATTAGAGCTGTACATTTCCATTTTGTTCTTTCCTCCAAATAAAATGGAGGAAGAGACAGGAGCAATGGTTCTCATTGTGTTTGCACTCTTTGATAGCATTGTCAAATACTTGTGCCTCTGACCAGCTCTGTACAGCACTTGGTTGAACCTAGGAATAATGCTGGGCACATTTACAGCAGGTGCAGGGCATGCACAAAAATCTTATGAGGTAGCTGCATCGAAACAAAGTTTGTAGTAAACCTGAAGCCAGCCTTGCCCCATCACTAGCACTGAAAAACACACTGCCTCTGCTATAAAATTTGAGGAAGCCTTCACCACAAATGCAGATGGTGAATTAGCATGTCTTTCTGAAAAGGTCAGTACAGAGCCTCTGCATACATTTGTAACCTGGTGGGAGGAGCTAGAAGAAAACTGAGCCACCCTTTACAAAGACTTTTGATTCTGGAGTGGTCATTGACAATCAGGTAACTTTGGTTAAGGCTCTCCTGCAAGTCCTGACTGTAGGGAAGAGAAAGGGGAGAGAAACAGCAATAAAGAAAGCAAAATCCTACATTCGAAATTAAGCTTGGTGGTTTCTCTTGCTCTCTTCCTCCACAGATTTTTAACTGTAGTTTTTTTGCCACTTTAATGCAGAATCACTTATCTGAGCAAGCATCAACACAATTTTCAAGGTGAGTGCATCTGCATCTCATAAGTGCTGATAGAAACACTCAGGGGACTAACTGATGTTCCAGGCAGGACTGTCAAAGGATTTATTCTAATTTTTTTTTATTTTCATTAATTGTTGCAAATCCTTCAGTTAATTATGGTAAAAATGAGCCTTTTGGCTAAACACACACCAAAATCCACCCTATTTTTAAAATGTATTTTTCTTTTAAAGACCAAATTGCAGATGTCTTTTGGTTTGCAACTTCTACAGTAGATTTCAGCAGTACTTGAGCTAACCATTTAGGAGAGCTTACCAAGCAGTGGAACATTGCAAATGGCAATAAATATTCAAATCCCAAAGCAAGATATTTCCAAGCTTCCATATTCCAAAAAAATGATTAAAATGAACACCTTGCTATTTATAGAGGGTGGCAGCTTAACACCATAAGATATTCATATTTAATAGCATGCTCTTGTACTGCTGCCAGTGCTGAAGAGTTGAGGGACTGCTTGCCATGATGGATGGGTTTCAGCCAGGCACAGCCTGCTGCTGATGGCCGGCCACCACAACAGCCACCTGCCAGCCACAAGGTCCTTCTGACAGAGCAGCAGCCCCTTGATGGGGAGAATTTGTGACTTGGTGCTCTTAATCACCTGACAGACATGCCTATGATATCACTTTCTAATGCTGCTGATGGTCCTAGGGCACAACTGCAGCCACACTGTATTTGGAAATACGCAGTAGTAATTTTGTGTGTGCTTCTGTCAACTAGCTTTTGCCTGACTCTGTGGTGTTCTATCCCTTTTACTTCACAAAAAAACCTTTTGCAACTTTGCCTTCTTCTTTGATAGCATGCAGCAGCCCTGGAAAAATATGGGGCTCTTTTAGTTCCACAAAAATTAAGCTGGACCTTCAGTAATTGGTGGTGGATAGAGGATACAAAAAAATCCTCAAACCAGCAAGCCAGAAACACTTCTGCAAAGCACAGTTTACTGTAGCTGGTTCTTTTTCACCATCGTACTCTGCGAGAAGATGTTCTGCCAGCTGTGTGTTAAATGAGATGAGCAACAGCTGCCACATGCTCATTAAACATCACATATATGATACCCTCTGCCAAACATAGTGCTAATTAGGATCTGTAATGAGAGTTATTCTCCTTTTAATTAATATAAGCAGGGTAGATTTTCAGTAATATCTAAGTGAGTGAGGAGCTTACATCTGCGTTTCCAAAAGCAGCTTAGAGAAGCATTTCACTGGACTGAAATGTCCTGCAAACAGCAGTAACAGTGGCTTCTTCTTTAAACTGGGCCACAGGCCTGGCTGCACTGGAACTGTCAACTACCTTAAGTCTGTTAATTCTGCTGTAGGGAGCTTGGTATCAATGGTGTGGTGTGATGGAATCCTTTCACTTTCATTCCTTTCCTCTGGCTTGCTTTCTCCCCTGAAACACACATGACTGTTCTGGGGAAGTATTGCACTTGAAAACTGAGTCTTGGACAAAAGTCAAGGTCTTGATCCAGCTCTTAGTGCAGCAAGTGGAAAGATGTCCATTTATGTGAGAAAAGCTTCAGATGACCCATGACAAAAGATTTAATGGAGCCTTTTGTAGTAGTTAGATTTGTTCTGATTTCTTTGTCTGTGTAATAGCTTTGTCTTCTAATGTGTGCAGTTCACATTCTGACCCCAATGCCCTTTTGCAGGGGACAGGAAAGGGGTGTTTTTAAAATAAATCCAAACATGTGGAGATCCAGGGTTCTGTACAACCCATAAATACAGTCTTTAGGAGACGCAGTAGAGACAGGGATGCTAAAGGCCTTTTAAAGGCAGGTGAAACACAGGCTCAAGGAGCAGTTATTAAATAATGAGAAAAAATTGCTCCAATAGAGCTACTAAGGATCTGTACCCTCCATGTGGCCACATATGGCCAAGGATGCAGCTCAACAGTGGGAGATACGAAGGTCTGACTGCGCCAGACAGAAATTTGCCCCCACTCCCCTGCCAAAACACCTCCCAGAACTCCATTTCTAATGCACAGCCTCCCTGTCGTGGGAGCTGGGGAGAATGCATGTGTTCTGGAAGATGGGGATCCCTATGAGGTGTGACTTAGACCACTTAACTGGGAGTCAGTGAAGTGAAGACAAGCTCTAAGTCATAGCTGAGAGGCAAGACTGAATTTCTTGGGAGAAGTTTGCTTCAGGAGGAAGGAAGAAAGACCCCAGCTCCTACTGAACCCCTGCAAGAAGACATTCTGTTGCCTTACCCCGCTGTGAGCTTCTCCCAGGATCCTGCTGCTGCTGTGGATCAGGCTGCCCCCTCTGCATGTCTCTGCTCTGGGCAGCAGCACCTTGTCCCTGTGCAGAATGGTTGGAACCTGCTCCTGCAGCTCCTGTGAGTGTTCAGCAGCTCTCCTGCAGTGCTGGGGCAGATTCAACCTGCCCTGCCTCAAAGTGCTCTGCTGGGGCTGCCTGATGGGAAGAATTCTTGGTCATCTCAGGATTCACGCAGATGGATACACTTTGTGTAGGCTATGGGCCACTGCTGGGCAATGAAGGTAAATAATCTTTTGCACCAGATTAAACGGTCAAAAGACTTTGAGCTGATAGCAGGTACTGAAGCACAGCTGAGCACGTCTGATGCTGAGCTGATTGGAAAAATCGCAAAGGCATTTCCTCTCTCTGGCCTCAGCTTTTGGTGAGGCTTCAGAAGCAGCAAGCAAATCCACAGAGGTAGAGCAGGGGTTCAAATGTGTCAAAAATCAGATCTGCAGAGCTATTCCCATCTTATTTTTATTGAGTATTGTGGAACATGTGACTATTACGTAAGAGATAGCAATTGAATTACTGGTAGAGGTACTCCAGCCTGTCTTGAGGAACATAATGAGCTTTTGATGCTGTAATAAAGAAAACTAATTTTCAGTTTAAGGTAGGCTTAAACTAGCCTGGCTAAACAGATCTAGTGTTTCCATTTAGAAGTAAATGCCAGAAAAAGCCCTGATGTGTTATGTTTCAAATGAAAAGGATGTATCTCTGTTCAAAGGAGTCATAGCCACGGTTTTGATTTGATCTAACAGCATTAGCTAAGTATATGTTCTCTAAAAAATAGGCCACAACAAGAAAGGCAGTTAAATTTAAAGAAAAGAAATATGAGCTGTAGTGACTGGGGAGATTAAGGTGTTCGGTAGAGGAATGGCACTAAGTGACAAACAGCCCTCTTTCAGTCGGTCATAAATATTAATGCCTTCCACATTTGTGCTAGACAGAGCCTTTTATTAAAACCTACTAAATAAGAAAATTCTAATCTGCATTTCTTAGGTTAGAGGCTTTGAGCCTACTGTGGTTTCCTAGTAGGAAAAATGTAAAGCTGCTCTTGTAAATGGTCACTCTTTCATCACTTGTGAGAGTGGGGAATTCCAAATCTGATTTGACACATAGCTTTTCATGACAGTAGATTATTAAACAAGTATGAAATAAACACTAACATCACTTCCTTGTTGCAGGTATCCATTTGTTCACTAGTTGTATTCCCCATCCTAGCTTGCCCTCCAGCCTTGTTTCAGTGCCCATGCTGTGAGAATAGCCAGGGCTCTTGCTTGAATGTTCCCCTTTTCTACCTAATACTTTATCTCAGCTGTTTAAGAAATACAGTTTTGAACATTTTAGGTGATGTACTCAATATTGTGATTACATGTTGCTCTTGTTTGCGATTACACCATCACGATTACAATATGGCAGTCTGGAGAGAGTCCTCTATGTCATTCTTAGTGGTGTAGTGCTGTTACTAGGGAAAATTTCTTTAGGATTGTCCTTTTCTAGTGTGATTAAAGGAATTAAATGCTTCATAATATCAGACATGAATATTTGGGTTAAATATATGTAGACATACATGTCTTGAATATATATATATATGTATATTTGAATATTCACCAATATTTCCATATGCTGAAGAAGCTTTACACTTTAAAGGAAGATTTCGAAAATTTGAATACAATTTCTTGGCCAGGAGTAAAATAAGTTCATTTCATTTACTCTGTCCCTGTTTGTTTCTCGGCCGCTTCTCACTTTTTATTCTTCGCTGTGGAAGGGAACTTAAAACTCAACCAATACACTTAACATGTTTTTTCAAAGACGAGGCATATTGAGGCATGGGCCTGATGGAATTTCTTAAAGGTATTGTTTTTGCTGAGGTGGTTTGTCCACTTACATGGAGTGATAGCAGTGTGCACCAGGCACTTCACTAGCAGGAGCTAGCCTGGAATTTAACAGACAAATTTAGAAAAAAATTGCAACTTTTCATCAAGAAACAAACCTGTTTCTGTAGTTTTCTTCTGGCTGATGGTTCTTTATTAGTTTAGACTGGTAATGTTGTTATTATGAAAGGAATTGGTCCTTGTGATAGCTTTAGGGCACTGTGGATGTAATGGGAGTTGTAGGAGGAAAAGCAATCATCTCATTGATTGAAATAATCAATGCAATCATCCTATTCATTCCAGCTGTTTCAGGGATAAATGTGACATTATACTCTCCAAGGTCTACCAGAAACAGGTATTTTTGTGAGCATTATTCAGTCAGAGACTTTGCAGTAGGTCATGCTTCTATGTTGATTACAGGTGCACTCCAAATTCTGGTGCGCCCATGCAGTAGCTCATTTGGGATGGCAGGTTATAGTCATGAGGAAATGCTTGCAGAAGATGCCTGTTTACTCTGAGCAGGACTAGAGCTTTGGTGTTTAAAGTAATTTGAATAACAATGAAGATCAGTGTCAAACTGAGTGATGAAAAGGGGTTTAAAACCTTCAATAAGCAGGACAGCCTCGGGATGATGCAAAAGTGAGCAAAAAAGGAGATGTGCCTTGGGAAGTCTGCTTCCAGCTCTCCAGGCAGAGAAGTCAGTGGCAGTCTCTGTATACTGGAATCTGTGATCAATTGCTTGTCCCCAAAGCAGCTGTCCTGGAGGTGAGGAAAGCAGGCATACGAATGGTGATCTTGTATTCTGGTTTGCATCCAGAAGACAAGCACTTTACAGGGAAGGCATAGGAGTGATACATGAAAATTCCATCTTCTTTTCCCTGAAATGTAAAGAAATCCCACTAGATTCCAGAGATAAGCCACCCTCCTATAGTCATTGGACCAAGCCAGAACCGTTCTTTAGAAACAGTTTTCTCTCTTAATCTTGCCAGCAATTTTAATTCATCTAAGCAAAAGAGTTGGCATTTGCTACTAACGTTGACAAGATATTTCTCATTTATTACACTGATTTTCAAAAGCAAAACCAAATAAGTCCCTTTCCCTGTGGTTTGGGTTTTTTGTTATTGTGGGGTTTATTTTGGTTTTCTTGGTAGCCTGTCTGTTCAATAATTTAATGACTCATCAAGCATCTTGGAGGCACAAACCATCATATTGTACTAATGCTAATACAAGTCAGTCCTTCCTCTTGGCCAGGACATCGTAAAAACTGCAAAACCCTGATGGATCATTTGGAATAAAAGTTTCCAAAGAACAATTCTGACATATTCTATACCCTCAGAATGACTTTTTTGTGCTAAGCAAAATGTTAAAAACAAACACTGAAACTGTCATTTCTTGGTACCCACTACTGAATATTCTAAATATTTTCTCAGCTGTCCCTTCCACTTAGCTGTTCTTGTTTTCTGCTACCTACTGAGTGGCAGGTTAACAACAGAAAAAAGGATAGATAAATTGTCATAGGCTGTTGTCCAGAGAGTGCTTTTGGACAAAGCTATGCTCAGAATTAAAATCCTCATGTATCATGTCCACATCTACAGAGACTGTGTCCAGGAGGGCTGCCGCTGCTGCTGTAGTCTCTGAGGCCACTTGGATCTTTTGGACACAGGTAAAGTTGAAAATCACCTTTCAAACAATAGATACCTTCTCTTATTAAGAGGAAGCTGGATTCTTGATGGATATGTTAAACTGCCAATTTTGAATGTCTTACAAGACAATGGAAAGGACCAAAATTAGATACTTCAAAAACCCTAGTGGTTTTGAAGTGGAGTAATCTTCATGGAGAAAGTTAAATGCCTGTGGTAACTTCTTATTTTTTAAAACTAAGATATGTTTACTCTGTGTGGATTGTGTTTCACTGCTTTGTTGCCTTAAAATATTTCATTGATGTATTTAACAATGTTATCTATAGCTCTCATTCAATGATCAGTGAATAGAGACAGAGCTGAGCCATATGCTAATGTACTGAGTCAGCCTTTTGCCATTTCATGTTTCTAGATTGTGAGGAAGAAAAGTCTTGAAAATAGGAGCTTCTAACTTTTTATGGCTATAAACAAATGATCATACACCTGGGGTCTGAGTATGATGAAAAGTTTACTAATGTTTTAGGGGAATAAAAGGGTGTTTGTAAAGAAAAAGCTGCTAAAATGAGCTTGACTTTCACTTATGGTTTCATTATAATGTGGTTGATGCAGAACAAAAATAAGGATGTAGTAGTGCTATACAGGTGAGCTTTCTGATTGACAGCAGCCTGGGGAGAATTGTAATCACTTGAGACTTGAAGTAGCTTTATTTGAACTAACTTCTAGCTACTATAGAAAATCAGCTTGGAAACTCCACTCTCCTGATCATTAACCCTGTGTTTTTTGGTTTGGAATGGCTGTGTTTGGAGTACCCTCAGCAAGCACCAGGATAGAGAGCTCATCAGGATACAGGTGTGAATGAGAAGATAGACTGAGGGGTAGGGAGGGTGCCTGAGACCCATGTAGCATGTTCTTCTTCCTGCATGGAGCAGATCAGACCTGCAGGTCCACAAGGAACGCCTTTAAAGTGGGTGTTGCTAACAGAGCCCAGTGTCCTGGCCAGAGGATACAGAGGTAGTTTTCTTGAGGCATCCTGGTCCCTCAGTTCTGATTTGGGAATAAACATTTTTAACAACAGCCACGGCAGCTGCTGCAGCAACACTTTCCAATACACCAAGCTGAACAGGAGGTATTCCCTCATATTGAGGAGGCTTGATCTTGTGGATTTCTTGGGCCCAATGAAACACATACATGCAGTCTGCTGCCTACATGTCCAAATGCCTAGTCAGAGCATGATGGTATCTTACCTGTCAAGGCCTGTTTAGAGAGAGGACAAGCCCATCAGCCCAGCTGTGTGTCTTATATGGCTCCAGATTGAAGGCTGGTGGCAATTTAGCAGCTTATGTGCCTGGACATGTTGTCCCACATTACATTACATGATTGGCTGGTAGAGTACATTCTCTGGATTTAATTTACAGTGAAACCAGAGCAACAGATTAAATAACAAAGATAGTTGGGTAAATAAGGTTTCTATTTACACAGATTTCCTTTCCCCCCCATACTGAACCTTAGTGATTTCATGGAGTTGCTCTGCTTGGACTTGCCTGTACCTAGATCTGGCTGCATGAGGCTGCCTGTGTTTCAGACCACAGCTCATTGCCTTCATCTTCCTCATCAGCATCGTTTGGCCTCTGATCGGTGATGTCACTGATCAGAGTGCCCCTGATTTGCACCAGTTGTGGTTTTGATGCAGTGGTGCATGAGGTTAAGTAGGTAATGCCAAGGGAGGCCTGCTGCTGCTGCACATTCCATTCAGGGATTTACTTTTTTATGGAAACTGTTTTAAAATTCTCTCACGCAGCACTAGAAAGTGTCGTTTCTTCCAGAGCTATGATGAAAAGTTAAGTAGGTCATTTTTTATCCTGAAGGTATAAAGCTTGACAATGAAATCTTCTGAAATAGTATCCACTTGGTAAATCTAGCAAGGAGTATTTTTGTCATTGCTTGATGATGCCATCAAATAGAGATAATGCTACTGCAATTTGAGATTAGTCTGTGGCACTGGGTCACTGTTGGCTCTTGGGTTGAAGTAGGCTTTCAGTGATGTGAGCTTTCAGTAGCAAAGTGAAAATATTATGAAACTACAGCGGGTCTTCAGTGACTTTGGAGAACAGCTGAACAGGTATGTTCACCTCCTGCTCAGTGTTTGCTTCACCTTTCCTTGTAAAAGGAGTAAAGGCAGAGCAAATTGGGAAGTGGGTTGAAAAGTAATCCTCTCATTTGACTGGGAATAGCCTGAGTTGCTGGCTGCTGAGCAGTCTCCCCTGAATCCCTTAAATACCAATGGTCATTTATTTGTGTTATGTGCTGCCTAGATATGGATGCCTGGGAGATGTGCTTTTCAAATCCAGCTATTTGAAGAGCAAGATATAAGCTTACAGAAAGGTTCTTTTCTTCTTACTGATGATTGTCTTCTGCTGAGTGCTCTTCGGGAGCATAGCAGAAGGTACAAAGCATTCCTCTTCCGAAAAATAACTTGTTTATATGTTTATCCTGGCACTGTAATTTAGGTCAGAGAAGGTTGGGCTTTACTTGCTTTTTCAGAATCTCTGCCTCTTGTAAATGTGACCTTGTTTGTAATCTTTCAAGCAACATACATACACACACACACACACACATATATATATATGCAAAAGTGTATGCATGCATACAGTTTGTCTTTAGAAATAAATCTCTTCTTTCTGCCACTACCTATTTCTAGGGGCCTTCCATACATCCCAGGGTATGGCATTTATCAGCTCTTGTCCCTGCTATGACAGAGCTGCAGCTCAGATCTCTGTGCCCTGCCCAGCATGGGGAAGAAACATTCCAGCTATTCCTAATTTTCTCTCACTGAAATAACTCACAGAGGCTTCAAGCTGATGTTAATTGTGGGTGGACAGATGAGGGATTGTTGAAGACCAGGGCTCCCATAAGACCTGTTGTGTTCCCCTTACCTATGAGGTGGTCATAGCCTAATGCAGGACAATTTCTGTCTGCATTTTTGTTAAGGCTGTGCCTGCCTCTGTGTGGCACTTCCTCTTCATTCATAGTACCTCTGGTTTTCTGGCTGACCATTTATTTCATGGAGCTGCATCTCCAGCTGTACAGACAGCTTTTTCTTTCACCTCTGCATCCTACCGTGTGCCAAGGTTTGTGTTGCAGTAACCAGAGCATGTTCTCCTAGAGTGACAGATAACCCATGACAGCTTGCAAAATCCCTGCAGACATCTCTTAAACAAGACTGCTTGCTCATTTTAGTTTAAGCAAACACAGAAGACCACAAAGAGAAGGGAACTGGCCGTCCAGGTTAAAAGTAACAGGTTCAATCTCACCTCCAGCCTCCACCATGTTTTTGTCTGTTCCCCCTGCTTGGCACTGTTGCCTCTGCTTCGAGTCATGAACCCACAGGATTATCTTTGGATCAGCAGCCAGCCACTTTTAGGACATCATCATGACAGGCATGGTCTATCCTCAGCTTTGTTTCTGGCCTGCAGCATGACCAGGGAGATCACTTGGCTCTTGTGCCTCAGTTTCTCTCGTGAGAAATGGAAATGGTGATATTTCTCTGAAGTGTTACATGAATCTATGGGCAGGAAACACTACAGACAAGTCAAATCTTACTGTTGGTCGCTAAAATCTTGTAGGCAAGAGTGACGAGGCAGCAGTAGGAGCCACTGGTATAATGCAGAGATTTCTAATTCCACTGGGTGGCAGCTGAGACTGAGCTTAGGTGAGGAATGATGCTTTCTCCTTTGGGCTGAATGTAGTGACCTTTTGCTAGAAGAAAACAGATCCAGAACCAAGCCTACTGCAAGGTCCTGATTCTGTAACGATCTAAGATGGCAATTTTGTTTACATTATTTGAATCCTCTGTTTAATGCAGACAATAAAACAAGACCTTTTGAACCAAAAACCCTATCAAACCTGCTGGGTTTGGATTGCCAGTCATTTACAATACTTTTAGAGGCTTATAAACAGAAGTCATATCAGCAGAAGTTCACCCATTTTTCATTTGATGTATTTCCTACTGCAATCTGCTTGAAAACCAGGCCATGAGAAACCATGTCTCAAAACTGTTTGTCGAGGAGGCAGATAATCAAACACCTTCTGTTGTGCAGGGTGGATGATTTTGCCTACAGCCACCTTCCCCCAGCTGTGTCAGACCCTGGCAGAAACCAACCATTGTGTAAAGAGCCACTGGGCCTGAAATGGCATTCTGGCAATCCTGTAGTGCTGCTACCAGGGTGCTCAAGTGGGCACTGGCCTGAAGGCACAATTCAAAGCACTGTGCTCTAAGGGGAGGCACTACACTTTATCCTGAGCCATCTGGCATTATCTACATCCTCCACCACTGCTGCCCCCAGTGTGAAACAATCTTTCAGTGGTATCTCCCACTCTCCATCTCTGTGCTGGTCCCTTGAGAAATAGCTCTCTGCTTCTTTCTTGGTGCTTTGTACTGTTTGGACCTAACAAATTGATATCGAGCAATGAAGAATACTGAACCATTTAGTTAAGTCTTGCTTTTCTGTTCAAGAGGTAAAGAAAAGCCTCCTGTGAATGATGGCTGTCTTATGAATTGGGCTAAAAAGCTGTGGCAAGGACTGTTCAGAGCTGGTTAAATGCTGTATTGGTGCTTCAGGAAGGACTGATGTCTATGTCTACAAAGGA
Organism: Phainopepla nitens; assembly: GCA_013400175.1. Lineage (NCBI taxonomy): Eukaryota > Metazoa > Chordata > Aves > Passeriformes > Bombycillidae > Phainopepla > Phainopepla nitens. The sequence continues at coordinate 183,462 of VXBQ01015755.1, read as the reverse complement.
AAATAAGTCGTCTTATCCTCGCTTGGTGGCTTTCCTCCTGTTTCTTGAGCAGCTTGTCCTTCCAAGAAATTCTTCCACAAGCTCAAGATTTCTTTACATTTGGGCTTTTGGAGGAAAAATAACCCTTTCTCTCTCTCTTTGTGCTGCCTCAAAGTGAATCACACCATGGACTTTGACATCGAGCTTCTCATTTTTTACTGCACACTTTCCTGCAAGTGCCTCACTTAAAGATTTTTTTATTCTTTCTTCTGTTCTTACCTCTCCAGTTCAGTCAGGGAATGCTGCTCATGTGGAGGCAGTGGGTAGAAAGTGGCTGCAGAAGTGCTCTAGGAAAAATCCCTGTTTCAGAAGAGCTAGCACAGCTGTGCAAGGCTGGCAAAAGGCAGCTTTCACAGGAATTGCCTTCAGGGCAGGCAGAGGGCATGACAGGAACAGCAAGGCTGTGTTTCACCTGCCCCCTGCAGTATTACTTATTTATTCCCCTGCCATAAAAGAACCATTCTCAGCCTAGTCTTAACATCAGAGGGATCTGACACCTGGATTCTTCTTTGCCCCGCAGATTTGGGCTGCAGAGGAGAAGCAGGCTGCTCTCAGCATGGGTGTAGGAAGTCTCTGCAAAGCTGTATAAGGTTGGTATGGTCGTCAGTGTATTTGCTTACCAACATGGGAGGGTTTGGATGTGAGAGGGAATGCCATGTATATTTAGAGAGTGAGAGAGCATGGAGGCTCATTCTTAGGGACTGAGTGTTTATAAGGTTGACAAGAGTCACAGATGAAAGAAGAAATGGTTGGAAAGCTAAAACAGGGCTAGCTTCAACCCTGAGACATCTTGCGTGTTCCTGCTGAAGACATGCCAATGAGGGCCCCCTTGTTTGTGTCTGAATTGATTTTTGAAAGGCATTTGATGGTTGGTATGGACGAGTATGGGACCATCCATCAGGCCTTCAGCAGTACGGCTACAAGAGTGTGGAGTGCAGTGCAGGAGCAGGTGCCCTGAGAAAGGAGTGGATTTAGCTTAACATCTATTTCTTTACTGCTCTGTGGTACTGCCTTACATCAGGGAAGTAAGAAGCAATGCAGGCTCCAGCAGTGCAGGCTGACATTGTGTAGGAAACAATGAGGGTGGTATTACACTTAAACTTTATAGCCACTTATTGCTGCTAAGTGGCACACTAAAAGCTAAAGAACAACAGAAGCAAGGTTGTTGGATTCGCATCTGTTGCACTCATGAAATTGTCATGTTAAGAAGTACCAATAAACTGGAAAGCAAACAGTAGCAATGAAACTGAATTCTATGCCTGGACAGCCTAGGAAGGGAACCCCAGAAAAAGAAATTAATGTAGGAAAAGCTGAGGCTAACTTCAGTTCTGTAAAGAAAACTAGCTGAAACAAAATAATTCGACATAGCTTGGCATATAGGTGTGACATCTGGTGCCCTCCCAAAATAGTAGAGGACTTTAAAAACTTTTGTCCATCAAATGGAAAAAAATCCTTCACTGGTGATAAAATTGAGAAAGAACCTACCATATGCTCACTGAGCTGAAATAAGTGCAGTATACAAACTCCCTCCAAGAAGCTGTCAAACCCAGCCCAGTGCCCCATGAGGTACAGAAAAAGCCTAAAAACCTTTACAGGGAGAAGCAGAGCAGGTTGCAGTGGACAACAGGAGGAGACTTCACCCTACACAGCAGTGCTCGCCTGGGGTAGGTGCAATTTAGGTGTCACAGGAAACAGTGTGAGCACAGCTATTCACCTCTTGAGAAGCTATTCTGTTTTCTCGTGAACGTCAGCCCCGCCTGAGACTGCAGCCTGTCCCCTGCTTGGTGCAGCACCATGCCCTCACTCAGCCTGCTTCAACCCCTTCCTCCTTGCTTTCTCCCTCTGCTAGCTAGGAGCAGAGCAGTAAAGGAAAGCAGCTCAAAGAGCTCTTTGGCTCCCTTCCCCAACCCTGGCAAGCAGCTGTGCAGTGTCAGGAGCCTGGGGTGTGCCAGCAGCAAGCTCTGCTCTGCCACCCTGGCAGCACAAGCTTGCCTGTCCCATGCACCCCAGCACGACCTGAGTGCACCCTCCTCCCCAGACTGGTTCACCAGTGAGTTCCAGGCTGCTTCCTGCTGAGTCTGCAGCACGTGATGGTCTGATTAAACAATAGCTAGATAAGCAAAAGGGTTTGATACCACTTGTTTTTGCACTGGCAGAACCATCAAGTAAGAGCACAGGGATGTCTTCCCTGGTGTTCTTCTCCCATCCTAGAAATCCTAGAGGAAATCTTTTTTCTTTAATGTTATTTAATTTTATTAAAATTCATTCTATTGACTTATTTAACGAGGTTTTATAGCTAATTAATCAGAAGTGGTTAGAAGTAAAACTGGTTTTACTAGTGGGGTGATCACCCTAACAGGAGCACTAGCATTTAGCTGAACTTCTTCATTTGTTTCAAATTGTTTTCAGCAATGCCAGCCCCTAGCTTCTGGAAACATGAACCTATTCCCTTGTGTATCATAAGAGTAGGCACATCACACAGACAAGGCCATAATTAGTGTCTAGGACAGCCACAGGAGAGAAATATGTACATGAAACCCAACACTTGTTCTGGGCTTAAAGCTGGGCATCTTTGAGGAGTTGTGGGATGATGGACTGCAAGGCATATCTGCACATCAAATTATTCACTGCTGTCATTTCACTCTGATTCCTCAACACATTTTCTACATGTTGAGCTGCTTTAAAAACAGGGTCAAATAGTGCCTGCCTTACCCTTTTGTTTACCACAGGAACAGATGGACCATTCACTTGTGCATTGCTCAACATTTGAAACCAAAACCCATGTAATAGGAGCAGGGGATTTTGGGCTGATCTGTACAAATAGTTGAACTGACTGAACTGTAATCAGTTATGGAAAACATCACTTGGAAACAGTGTTTTAGCTGATAACAATTATGTCTTAGCTTGGTAGTTTATGAACCTGAAACAAAGTTTTAAATTGATATGACATCCTACCAACCAAAATGTAAATTTCTCTCAGTCATAACAGATGTAAATTATTACACCTCTGTCCCCAAAGGAGTTTCTGAGCGATTAACTGAATCAGTTTAATAACTGATTGTATTTAAACTGGCAGAAACTATTTTGTGTAAACCAGTCCTTGGGGCTGTGAGGTTTCATGGTGAATCAGGTGAAGAGTTGCACAGCAGCACCTGAGGAGAAACATCAACAACTGTTTGGAGCTTCACACATAGATCTGCTTTGCAAGGAGGTCAATGTGTGTCAGCAGAGCACCATTTCTTTTGCTTTTGTTGGAAAGACACCAAGATCTTCCTAAAACCAAATCAGGAATGCTTACCATCAAGCTGACACAAACTGATAGTACAGTACAATTAAATTATGTTGTTTCCAGTTTCCTAAAAACATACCAAACATATCGATGTAGTACCTAGTTTGCAACAGGCTCTGGTAGAGCAATTATTGCTTATCTTTGTCATCTGGAAAGATGCTTCTGGATCTAGTTATTCTGTGAAGTGTATAAATTCTGGATTGTGTGCACCAGCTCCTTCTGACAGAAATGTGTTTCTGTGAGCATGTCTAATTTCTATCAGACTTGCTCTGGGCATGGATCAGTATTAGTGATTTTTAGATCCTAGCTTAAGAAAGAACAGCCAGATTATTCATTTTACTACTCCACTGTTCCCTGACTGAGGTTGTGCCACACACGTACTGTGGGGTGGTAGAGTTTCCTTGGAAAGATAGCAGGATTTCAAAGAAAGCTTTGAGTCAGTGATGCAGAAGAGGAAAATGTCCTCAGTGGTCCTACTGTGTATGGACAGAAAAAGGCAGCAAATATATTAAGGCAGTGGCAGTGAGAGCACAGATGACACAATTTGTAGCATCTTTGGAGAGTATAGCTCAGATAGCATTCCCATTCCAGATGGATAGGGTTCAAAACTTCATCTTGAATATTGATGGTAATGGGAACAGCTGTTCACTATCATGTTCAGGTGCAAACAAGTTGTGGTTTAATGGGCATAAAATCAACTGTTTGCGAAGAGCAGCCCAACCTTCCCCACCAGATGCAAGCTTCTAGGGCAGACTCCATCTGAGCCTGGCCTGCATACCAAACCCAGACTCACTCTGACCCTGCACCAAGCCCAGTGCTTGGGAGGACCCAAAATGTGACTCCATGGGCCTAACTTCCACACCTCAGTCTTGGACTCTACACCTGAAGCTGAGTTTGCCACCACCTCAGCTAGCACAAAATGTCATAATCTCTTTTACATCATGAAACACAGATCATACACCAATCAGTGCTACGTGTCATCTTTGACAGTCACTTTGGCAGAGAGCTTTTTGATGGATTTGACATAAAGATTAATTTCTGTTGTGTCAGGGAAGGAGTAAGTGAGAATCTGGGCAGCTCACACTCATTCTGTCTATGGTGCAAGGGTTTCGGGGCTTCTGGCCTTTTTTGGTTTCCTTGTTCTGGTGATTGGTTGGGGCTTTTTTACAGCTAAATAATTTCAATGAGCAGGATTAACTTCACAACAGTAAGTAAAAGACACCATGCCCTTACTAACAGTCTGTTGGTCTGGACCTTCATCCTAGATTAACATATGACAGGATGGATGTCAGTTTCTGAGGAGTCAGTAATAGAGGATGGGAAGCAGTGTGATGCACTCCCAGTTCACCCTCAGTAAATTCACTGAGCTGTGTACACATTGCACAGACAGAGACTGTTTGTTCAAGGAAGGCATCAGGCTCCACTAACTCTCACCACAGAACCAAGCTCATTAGGAGCTTGCAAGCCTCAAAATAGAGTCCTTTATCTTCTTCCTACTTTAACTATGAAACACACAAGAAATATAAAACAATCTCTGGCTACAGAACACTGTCAGCATCTGGTGTTTTTAGGGGAAATGCCCTGGGTTTTTCCTCCTGTACCACTGATGGTATTGCAAAGCTAATAATCTGAAGTAGTGTGTTCATCGTTGCAGGTAACAAAGAATTTTAATGACATCCTATTTATATCCTAAAAAGCTCTGTGCATGTGTCACCCTTGTGTTTTGATGTAGCTGTCTCTCAAATATCTTCTGATAGACATCTCTGCCAGTCATTGCAAGGCAGTAGGAGTAAAATATGCTAGGACATTGAACACAATACTGAATATTTTTATTTGACTTGTATTCCTGGCCGTGTAGTACTCCAAACAACACTTCACTAGTCAGGTTTGGGAGGTTTTTTCCTTGCCAAGAAAGGGCTATGCTAATGTGAGATTTTTATAGTTGTCTATTATCACACGATGTGCTGCAGCCCAGAGACCCCCACCCACACATAGAATTACCAGCATTTGTGGTCTGCTTGGACCAGACATGACAAAGAAATACTAAAAATATGAGGGAGAAGTGGGGCAGAAGGACAAGTGTAAGAACAGTAAGGGAAAGGAGTGCACGGCTGTGAACCCCTGCAGGGATATATGCTGCATGAGTCATCTCATGCAGTCCTTTGGCTAATCTCAGTGCTCCCACCATGATTCAGGGCATAGGAATGAGGATGCAAATGCAGGCATCCAGTGTAGGCCCCTTGTGGCCAGTGAGCAGTCTGTTTTCAAATCATCAAAACAGAGAGGAAAGACCCAGCCCTGCTATTAGGCTTTTGTTCCAACTTCTAACCCAAAGAACATAAATGAGGACAGGAGATGATTGTTCTCAGCAGGTGCCACTAAACTGGAAAAGCAGCAGATGAAACAGCTGCACAGATATCTAAAAGATCTAAAAGATAGTTCCTATCCCAGCAATTTTTAGGAATGCCACATTTTCTTCTTCCACATCTTGAGACTTCTTTCAGTGATATCTCTGAGTATGAAATTAATTCTGGTGGATACAGATAATAGTTTATTTTGCAAGTGTTGTAAATAATTTCATTTAAGAATAATGATACATTATGTTAATGCTGAAACTTCCAGGATGAAAGTGACCATGCTGTGATACAGAGATTTTACTTACAATAACCATCACACAGATGGGGAAATGACAGCTAACCCAATATCACACAAAATCTCTCCATCACAGCTGGGAAGAAAATAGCAATCTGTTGGTTCCCAAAATGAGATCCTCCCCAAAAAGAAATATTTTCATAACTATTACATGGCTAACAACCTTTGTACATCTTTGTGCATTAGTAACTGTCTTCTGCACAGTCTTTTTTTATAGATGAGTTTGTCTCAGTTGATGGAGAATTGAGACTCTATCAGGTGCACTGTACTCCAACACAGTTTTCATTACTTTCATTGCTGCCTTGTCCCAGCGATCATTTTCATTGCACTTTGGGTTTTTTTAGGTTTTATAAGAAAAAATGTGATCTGCCTGGGAAGAAAATACACAAATTAAACCCAGTCTTCACCATGCAAATAATCTGAAATATCCTATCCGTATCCAAGAATTATGGTAACTTTAAAGAAAGGTCCAGTCTTTTCTCAACACTTTTTTTTTTTTTTTTTAGCTTTCAATTGCAGCTAAGGCTAATGCTCTTTATTTTGGATCCCTGTGCAGACATTTAAAGCTGTGCAATGTAAGTATATTTTTAAAAAATACTCCTATTTCACCCTGACAAAAATGAATACATGGTGTGGAGTGATACATAATTTTTTTCTCTGAGCTGACTGAATCTATCAGTGTGGAAGATTGAACACACTGGCATTCAGTTCTGTCAAAAGCGAAACTCCATAATGTGCTCTGTTTCAGCAAATACTGATCTCCTTTGTTGCCAGGCTTTCTGTATGCATCATTAGTCACTTGACATTCTGTGTACCCTAGAAACCCAGAAACAGCAGCACCAATGCTTATTTGTTTATATATTTTAAGAAACTTCATTTATGGTTTGACTTCAGTCACATCACTTCACAAATTATCTTCCAAGAGCCTGTCTCATCAGAGAATAACTGGAGACTGGCCAACATGCCCATGGCCTTACCATTTCTATTCCTTACTCCAGTGACTCAACTCACCCACACCACTAAGACCTCCACAGTACTCATGACCCCCCTGAGGACTGCTAAAACTATTCATAGCTACAATTCACAGACTGACTGACACAGAGGACCACATTCACGAGACATGGGTAGAGCTAAGCTGCTTTAGCTGTGGGCTTAATCCAGCAGATGGAGCAGCTGCCTGACACTGTGGAAATAGACTTGGTCCAGGGCAGCATGATCTGGTGGCCTGGTGCACCCGGTAATTATTAACTAAAATGCAGTCATTATTATTTGCTAGCATCCACTGCCATGAGAGAGAGCTCTGCCCCACTGGATATTTTGGAAAACTTTCACTACTTCCTGTGCTTGTGCACTCCCATTAAAATAGTTTCCAACTTCAGAGTTTGTCATTAGGCTCTTGGAGCTGGCAAGGCAAATAGTGATCTCTGCTGTAAATCTAGAATGTCATCTGACACTGGCTTGACGGAAACACTGGCTGACACATTGATGGAAACTGATCTTAGATAGAGCCCACTGTAGGGCTTAAGAGAAGCCTGCTCATGCTCTATAATTATCAGTGACTATAGTCAAAGGGAGCCTGCTGCACCTTGTGGAGTTAAGGACTCCCAAGTAGTAATGGCAAGATGCGGGTGCCCTTTACCTTAAGCTGTTCCACATCATCCCATGGGAATGGGAAAACAAGGCAAATCTAGCACTCCCAAGGTTTTGTATGCTGCTATTACATTTCCCCTACTCCATCCTGGACCACTTTTCAGCCTTACCTACTTTTTCTGTCAACCTTCTTAGATGGTGTCATGTTCTGTCAGCTGGGTAAAGTGCTGATAAATTTATTTCAATCTTGACATTGTGACATGTGCTTTAGAGATAATGACAATTTCAGACAAACCATGGCATGACAGGCCCTCATTCTGTTTAAATGTGTGCTTCTGTAGGAAACCAAAGAGGAGTAGATAATGATGCCATCTGTACCCTAACCACGAATCTGGGTCTATGAATGCAAAAACTGTAGCTGCCTTGAATGTGGGAGCTACTTTTTGTCATGACAGAGCTCCAGGCAGGGGGACTGCCTCCTCACACAGAGCATAAGGGCCATATCTTTGCATCTTCTCAAGCCTTGCTCAAGAAGCCCAAACAGAGCTTGTGGGGCAGTTCAAGTGTTACAAAGGCAATGAGCTGCCTTTCTCCACAGAGGCAAACGTGGACTACCCACCAATGTCTTGCCCACCCGTGCTGTTTAAACCTGTTCCATAGACATGGAAGGGTATTGCCAGGGCAATAACACCTTGCAGAGAGGCAAAATTATTCATAGTTTTTTCCTTTTTATGACATTTTAAAATGGGCAGAAGTCCTTGGAGTTGTCTCTGTCAGTTTGGCATATTTCACCAGCAGAATGAAGGGATGTTCTACAGTCAAATCATTCTGTTGTGGCACCTTTTCTACAAGCATTTGCCAAAATATTCATACCTCTATCAACCATAACGGTGATGCAGACCATGGATTAGTTTTCAGTTACAAGTGACTGGTTGTAAATCTCCTTCTAACCTGGAAACAGCTTTTAGCAAAATCCTGGACCCCTTTCCCACTGGTTTTCTTGCCACACTGAATGGTGTGGGCTTGGTTGATTCTTCACCCACAGCATCCTTGCAGGAGTTCAGGCTAATGTCAGAAATGAGAGCACTTCCTGGGCTGCTTCTTCTCTTTCCAGGCTTGGACTTGAGATTTCCAATGTATCTGGAGATAATGCTCATTTTCTTCTGCATGGAGCAGAGCTCTGCTTCCAGAGGCAGTTTGACCCTTTGTGATTAATTCTTTGGTTAAAGCCTGGGTGCCTTTGATTTAGGTTTTTTTGCTTCTAAGATGTCTTCTCATGTTGCAATATTAAATATCTAAACCCCTCAGGGATTAATTAGCAATAAGTGATACAGGATGTGGTCTGAAGCTAGAAAAGAGATCTATACTGACAAAATGCAGAGACCGTGTTTGAGACAAGATGCCAGTATTTGATGGCGCCCTGGTTCCTACTTGGCATTCTTGAATATCAGGATAAATTCTACTTAAAATACATCCCCCTTTCGGATTTTCTGTAGTCTAGCTGTACCTTGTCTTGACTGGTCATAATAGAGACTCTACTTTAAATCTTGATTTTCAAATCTCTTTAGTCTTCATACAGTAACGTCTTAGAAAAGCAAAACTGAAGGCTGTATTCAAAACAAGTATTGTGCTTTGGCTGTGTAGCTTCTGTTATTTTGGTAATCTCAAAAAATAAATTCATAGTAGACCTAATTTCTTGATTTTCTAATGAGCTACCTTCCTTACACTTGGCAAAAGGAATATATCCCTTGTGGATATATCAGTGATATTTCTCTCTGACACTCTAAAAGCCAAGCTTTAGTATGATCTCAATATAGGCAGTATTAAAATCTAGTCTCTGAATTTTTTTGTCAGCTATTGTCTAAGATGCAGAGTAAAGTTAAATACAGTGGACTGGACTTCTCTGAGGGAGCCTGTCCTGCCTCTTCAAATCTTTACTCATTTTCTGACCAGCCAAGATGCCAGTTACTGCCAGCTGCCATTGGATGTTATAGAAACTCACCCAGCCAGAACCAAATGGAGACTAGACTGCCATGAGGTGATGCTGATTGTTTTAGTGGCCCAAGCAACTCCTGGAAAGGTGATGTTAGCCAGGCATTCATGTGTCTCCCAGCCTTTCTGTGTGGGTTCTCTTTTAACACAGCATGTCTTTTTGACTTCTGTCAAATAAAGAAACCTGAAATTTTCCCCAAAGCCAAGCCGTAAAAGCATCAACTGTTTGAAGAGTTTTCTTAAGGCAACAACAATGGCAAATGTCTTGTTTCCCCTTCTCCCAAATGATGCTCACACCATTAAAATTAACCTCTCAGAGGTGCAGAGCATTTGTGCCCAAGAGAAATAGTGAAACCCTTCCCAAGTCGACAAGCCCTGACAAGTTCTATCTGACATTTTATATTGCTGTTTCTCTGTCCCTGTGCCAGGGAAAGCAGATACTTAGTGGATATTCCTGGGAAATGAGCCTGTCAAACTGCACAGGAGCTGCCTCAGAGAAGTTTGAGTGGCCAGAGCAGATCAATGCCATTTCCTACCCAGGTTGTAGCCTGCAAGGTGAGCTGACTTACTGCAAGAGCAGGATGGCTAATTCTCTTGGAATGAGAAACAGGCACTCAGATTTTCCCCCAGGATGAAAGAGCTCTGTGGTATATATGCAGATGTTTAGGACGAACTAATTTCCAGCCTTGTTTTATAATCTCTTAGCAGATTTTGACACATATCAGCCTGTGCAGTGAATTGTTGTATTTCACTGGTGAGTAGGCATTTCTGAGACACTGATCCTTGCCAGCTGAGATGACTTTGCTTACCCTGATATGTCTTTTCCTTTCTTCTGGGGAGTACATATCATCTCCAATTTATTTCTTTTTAACTATTTCAACTTAATATAAAGGGTTTCCACAGCAGAAATTGCAGACGGTTTGGCTAGATATTTTCGTTGTTGGAGTTTTTTGGGGTTGGACTTGCCTGGTTTTGGTTGTTTGGGGTTTTTTTTTTTTTTTGGTACAATCCAAGCAGTGACGTCTAGCTCTAGAAACACCAGGTTATGGAAAGCAGGAAGGCACATGGAAATGTTCATTGGCCTAAATTCTGCAATAACTTAGTTCTAATATGGTTCTACTGGGTTTTCTGGAGCTCTCCCACTAGGGCAGAATTTCTGATCACCCAAGACTTCTTCCTTTCTCTGCAGGGGGGTGGTTTACACAAAAGCACAGTGAAAGTCGTGACCTGGGGTGGACTGTTTCTGTGGTGCCATGTATCTCTATGAGCTTTACAGCTATATTTATAAGCAACCATCTATGTCAAGAGCCATTTTGTCTTTTGCCAGTGACTTGAAGCCAAAACTTCCAAGGATAAGAGCAAATTCCAGGCTGATACTCTTGTGTGTGCAGCAGGCTCAGATCAGACTGTGCTATCTGTGAATAGGCTGAAGAAAAATCTAAAGGGTAGAAAAGAGGTTATTGAAAGCCTTGGCAGGGGTCTGCTAGTTCACAGCTCAGGAAGGAAGCTGTTGGGAGAAGAGACAGGACACTCAACCATGGGGCTTTTCTCCTGAAAGAAGGTGTAAGGGCAAGAGTGAGAGAGAACCATTTGCTCGTGGAAGAGCTCTAAAGAGGAGGTGAACATGCTAACTGCAAGAGATCAAGAGAGGCTGAAGGGGCAGTCAGGAGAAATCAGGTTAGAAGTGATCCTGAGGAAAAAATGTGATGTCTTGTAATGCCTCACTAGATAAGTTTTTGCTGAGCAGCTGATTGTGGTTGTTCATGCGCAGGCAGATCCCTGAGCTGGGGAGAAAAACCCCTGCTGCTGGATCTCACACTGATGGGTGCTGTGCTTGTGGTACCTGCCCTTAAGAGTTTGTGTTTGGAAAGAGTTTAGACGTGGCCAGTGGACTGACCTTCCTGCCGTGTTAGAGCCTGATGGATGGGGAAAAGCTGAGGTAGGTGCTGGGCAGACATAAGCTGTGCCCTCTCCAGGCATCTACTGACCTTCAGGCAAACTTTTATTAGATTTGATTAAGAGCTCTTCCTTTTGCATATGATGAGCAGCAAATTTCTGAGTCCAGAGTTCTCTATTAAATCAATGTGCTCAAAATACTCATAGACCAACAGAAGTCTTAGAAATAATGTCATCTTCCATAAAATATGGCTGAAGTTAATGCAGGTGCCGGTTTGAGTGTATGATAGTAAATACATCCTTAATCAAACAAATTGAAAGGAATCTCTCAGTTTAGGAGGAAAATATTAATGGAAATCAGCTAAGATGAGCATGCAGAAATACTCCCTGTTTCCAAAAGGAAAACATTTTAGTCTACTGCTGACTTTGAAATGCGTTATCCAGATTGTTAGCATTACAGCAGTGGTCCTCAGATATATTTGCACATGCAACCAAGATTGAAATCACTTTTCCTTGATACAAATGTGTCTACATGTAGAGCCTAGCTATAATCTGCTTCTTAAAAATCTCTATTGCCTTACAGTAAGCTGAAAATTAGATAATCGAGTGTGGGTTTACAGTTTGAGCAAAGGTTCTTCCTGATTTCTCCATGATATAATGAACTATCAGGTAGCTGGATAAGTTCTGCTGATCTAGTATGTTCTGAAATATCTTCATTTTATTGTGCTGCCTTAGAAACATCTTGATCCTGTGTGAAACTCAAAGATGCTTTAATATTCTGAAGTAGCTATAAGAGACACAGAGCAGATGGTAAAATATTTGTGTGCTTGACAGTGTCATCAGCACTCTAAGAATGGGTGAATATACAATACTCTATTAGGACCTATGAGAAATTACTCTCCAAGTAAATCTTAAATATTTTACTTTCTGTGTGAATAAACCAAATTACATAATTTAGTTTTGAGATGTCCAAAGGCCAACCAATGATAGTTCTAATTTACTTTCTGTTCTAGATTTCTTTCCTGAAAGCCTTTGTTATACAAATTCCTTTGCAATTACTTACAAGACCTGCTGATAAGGAAGGACAGCTGGTTTGAGTCCTCCTGACCACTTCTTACTTAGTTCTCTTATGTTTGTAATACCGTGGGGCCAAGTGACAATCTTGACTCCTGGTGGAAAAGAAAGCGTGTTCGGTTTTTTCCCTTGAGGTTTAGTTTCCAGTTTGATCAGTTATGGTGCCACTTGAATGAGGTTGTGTAGAGTTAAACCTCTGTGTGTGTTATTGTTTTGTTTGAGTGTTTTGTATTTAGTGTAAGACCATCTTGGCTATGGTTTGGCTACACTGGTTCAGTGGCTTTCTAGCAGAATCCTGAGAGCTACTAACTCTGAGAAGAGGAAAAAAGAAACCATGAAATTTGCAGTGTACTGAACTGCATGTGTTGTTAGCATTCTGCAACATCTTTCTCTGGAACGAGGTAACATCCAGGAGCCTTTCCCAGGGTTAGCTGGCAATGTGAGAGCAGAGTCTAACCTGCCCAGCACTGTGTAGTGATCGTGGAAGCAGGTCAGGAATGAGGATCATGGAGCTTGGCTGTGACTATTGCCTTGGTTAGTGAGGCAGTCTCTTGAGCAGGATCATCTACTTCAAGACTAGCTTGAAGCCAAGGCTGCATGGAAAGCCTAGGGAAGCAGAAATCTCCCTTGAATGCACAGCAACACCGAAATGATTTGATTCTTTTTTGTTAGGTTGGTCCTGAGAAAAAAAAGAAATGCTACTTCTGAGTTAAGTTATGAGAATTCTTGCAAGCAGTAGCGAGAGGCTGGAACATGCCATACTCCATGCTAACAATTTCAATGGAAATTATTAGAGGCCTATTTAAGAATTCTAAAATTATTTATTGGAATAGGTTGGAGTGGAGCATTTTTCCAGGTAAAAAGTAATAACTGTCACCGAAAAAGAAGGTGGGGAAGGTGAGAAAGCTGCTCTGGATTGTAACCGAATAAAAATGGTCCAAGATCTGGGTAAGAGTTACTGTTGAAGTGGTTAGTCTCTAGTACAAGCAAATGCAAGTAGCCTGCCTGCTCATCAGCTTTTAACGCTCTCCTCTGTCAGTGGTTTGTAGGTATAGTGTTTTACTTATTTATGCCCAAGGTGATATAACTGAATGAGAGCTGGCAGCAGCTGCTAAATAATGGATGCAACACCCAAGTTCTGCTGGTGGCAGTTTCCACAGCGTGGAGAATTGTGCTGAGGGCTTGCTGCTCCTCTGGCTGAGCACTTTGCTGTTACTTCCCTGGCAATGGTAAGAAACTTCCAGCAAGTCCTGAGGTGTCTCAGTGAAGAATGTCTTTCTGCAGAATGTACCTTGACATCTTACATCACGGTCTGTTTCATTTTCTAGCTGATTGCTCCCATTTCTAATGAAGAGTCTGGCTAGCACTAGTATGCAAGAACAGCAATCTCCGCTTTCCACTACCTTTTGCAAAGCTTTCAAAGTGCATCCTTAAAGCCTTTATGCACAATTGCAAATGAATAAGCTTTGCTAAGAAAGACGGCAGAAACGTTTTCATTAGAGTAACCTAATGGGCTGGCTGAGCTCTGAACAAAACAGTGGCAGGAGATCACTGAAAAGCTTCTGTCCTTATCTGGCCTTAATCATATATCTTGGTTCCCAGGGCACTTGAAGGCTTTATTTTGAATGCTTCACAGATTATACTGACTAATATGAGAATAGGGTCATTAGTGTAATAAATCTCAGGTAAGTGTAGAGCTAGCCTTAGGAAACCTTTCTATATTTGGCCTCTGATAGCTGTTGTTGTACAAGTCTATAAAAAATAAGTGTTGACATATGGTGTAGGGTACTGGTACTCACATGTCAAATGCTAATGTTGCCGTTTTTCCAGCAAGATGAGGCCAGGAAATCTTAGCTTTGGCAACATGGCTCTGTAACATGCTTTGCTTGCCCTGGAGTAAGCCAAGCTCCTCCTTGCTGGGCACCTATCTGTACAAGACAGACAACGCTAAAGGTCTGATCCGTTCAGTGACTTGCTCACAAAATGTTGGATTTTTCTCTCCACTAACTGAGGAACTTGAATTTATAGCACAGCTCGCAAAATAGGTATTTATAACCTCATTTGTAGGAGGGACAGGAGTTGGTTGAGCTACAACAACCTGGTTAAAAACATCTGACCATCCCACAAGCTGTGGTCAAGGATTCACTCTGCTTCCTATTTTAGCCAGGCAGAGCATGACTTCAGTAGGACTTCATTTGCCTCACCCATGTGATGACCTCTGGGTTTGCAGGGTGTGTGGGAGGGGTGCTGGCTGGCTCCTCTCGCTGTTTTCTCTTCAGTCCTGAGGGTTTATCTCAAAGTTCACACTGGATAGGAGGGGCTGGAAAATGTGTGGAGAGGAAGAGCAACCAGCCTGTGGTGAGACTATCAAAGGTACAACCCAGTGACATTTGCAGTAAATCAGCTGTCCTCTACTTGCAGCTGCTGTGCTAGGCAAATTGGTAGGGAAGGGACTTTAATCCTTAACTACCTAATCCCAAACTGCTGGGGATATCCTGTAGTAACAACAGTGATAAAGAAATAGCTACCCTGCCTCAAGTAAAGTTACCAAATAATGCCCAAGGATGTTTGAAAGCACACTAGGAAAATTATATAGCAGGCTTGCATTTGGGCAGTGTGATTAAACTGCATCCTAATGAGTTTGTTGCTAATTCCACCCTAGCTTGCTCTGTTGCTCTAAACTGATGGAGATATCTCTGCTGGCTCCCTTGCTCTGGAGCACAAAGGCTTCTCTGTGTACGTCCGCAACAATGTCACTGTTTTCTTTCTGTTTTTTTTTTAATCCTTCACTCCCAAATTATTCTGGACAGATTGTTTTTCCCTCTGTATAGCTTTGTAAGGATAATAAAGTAGCAGAAGCAGCAGGGGGCTGTGCAGGAGAGAATTAGCACTCTGTTCCTAGCTTTAGGATGACCAGATGCATGAGGGAGACCTGTCTCAGGGAGGGCTGCTCCCCCTGCACTCCCAGCATAGCTCCTGTTCTTAGGCTGGGACAGAGCTTCACTTTGCTTAAGAACCAGAATGGCTAAAGAAAGCTGCAAAAGGGTGAAGGGGGCAATGCTAAATTGCGCGTGTGTGCCATTGGGTAATTTCGGACAAATGCACGAAATCCAACACAATGATCCTACGACACGAGGGTTACCTGTTTGTGGCTCTCTGTGTGTCACCTTTCCCATTACTTTTCAAAGAGGGTCTGGAGAAGTCTCAGTTCATCCCTGGGTTTGACAGCAGCTGCTCCCTTTTTTGGCTCTGGCACGTGCCCAGCAGCTGAGGGAGCTGAAGACAGCAGGGGTAGATCCTGTACAGCGTAGCAGCACCACAGAGGTGCGGGGGGGTGCTCAGTGCTGTGGGGGGTTGGAAAGCCTTTCTGTAGCACAAGGTGGAAAGGATGGCATCAAAAGGGGCTGGGGAAAATAGCCATTTTCTGCAGACCCATGGTGGCACTCCCCTGACCTGCGCAGCACTGCTGGGCAGGAAGGCAGTTTTGGTAGTGCAAAGTCATTTTCTGTGAAGGGGAAATAGGGCTTAGGTTTGGNGGGGGGTGGGTGTCTGGGTGTCTGACAAAATTTGCTTCCTTTCCCACTAAATTATAGCAAGAATGAGGAAGGTAAATGACGTTTGACCTGGAACAAAACCTTTGGTACTGGAAATACCAGCTTCCTCAGACTTTCCAGAGGCTTTCATTTGGTTTCAAAGATACGTCTTTCCTACTTACTCTGTCTGAAATTTCTTACTGAATTTTTTACAGCTTTCAGAGCATCACAGACCTACTCCCCCTTTGCTGTGGAAAATTAGACTTCGGTGTCTTCTATTCAAGAGAAAACTAGTTAAAAGGTATAGGGAGTAAAGCCTGCTTTCTAGTCCCTCTCTTGCATGCTGGATTTATTCTTCAAATTGCCTGTCTCTAATTATGGTCATCCTTCCTGTGGAGAAGGTGGCTGACCACTAGCCCTAGTGGGACAGGCTGCTGTGCTCTAGGGAAGGAAGCTGGCTGCTCACAGATGCCTGGTTCACAGTAATAGGGCTGCTAGCAAACATTCAGCAAAATATTTAGGAAAAAAAATTCTTTAAGCAAATATTTAGCAAAGGTCCAGATCTACCAGTGAGAAGAAGGATGTTTCTGAAGCAGTTTAAACAATTCTGATCTCTTATAAGTAGCAATTGTAAGGGCTGGGGATGTATTCCAGCTCCTCCATTACAAAGTACTGCTTTCATTGTTGTGCATTTTTCAGCAATATCCCACCACATGTGGCTTTCCTCTACCTTTGTAATTGTCCTGCTCACTTTTAACCCACAGTGAAACTACTGATTCAGCATATAAACTGTGCTGTGGTGTACCTTGCCCCCTTAAACTGAATCGGAGAGAATGAAGAGCACATTGGCTTGCTCTACCTTCCTAAACTCTCCAAATAATTTTGCTTTAATCTGGCTTTCCCAGTTAGCCAAAATATTGGCTTTTAACAGTAACTGAAGAATCCCACTTCTGAATAAGAAGCTAGCTTTATTTATATTAAACATGACTGGGAGTTTTATATTTTTGTGTTTATTTTTGGCTTTTGTATTTATTTATGCTTGTACCCACCTACTTCAGCTTTCTGGAGGGAACTAGACCACTTGTTCAGCAAGCAGTTGTCTCCAAAGCCCAACTGCAGGCTTGTCATGAGGTATTTTTGTGGGACTTTCCTCCATGGACTCCTTCCAAGGCCGCCCATGCTGTCCCTCCCCAGTCTCATCTGTTTCACTGCAGTTTGCTTTTTATCTTTAGTATAAACGGTCATTGTTCAGCAGTAGAAAATAAGCAGGCCAGAAAACCTGGCTTTGTTCCATCAAGTCAGGTGCATTTTTTTATCCTGCTTGGGAGTGGGGTGGGGTGGGGAAGGTGGAAATGAACCCCTCTAGCTCTGTGTTCCAAATGGCTTTTTCAGCATCTGTGGTGGTTCTTTTGCCTTATGGATGCTGATAGTTGCTGCTGGAGGAGAAAAACATCTTATCAGTGCCTCTCAGGGCTGCTCTGAGGGAGAGACGAGGCCAACCAAGCTGGAAGCTGCCTGTGCACAGAGGTACAAAAATCTGCTGCAGCACAGTACACGTGCCACACCACAAAGGATGGCTACTTTTTCCCTTTGGGTAAAACACAGAAGTGTTTTTTTCTGAAGGGAAGGGGAGGAGCTATGGCTTA
Source organism: Phainopepla nitens (assembly GCA_013400175.1). Classification (NCBI taxonomy): domain Eukaryota; kingdom Metazoa; phylum Chordata; class Aves; order Passeriformes; family Bombycillidae; genus Phainopepla; species Phainopepla nitens. The sequence goes on along the minus strand of VXBQ01015755.1, from coordinate 165,751 downwards.
GGGGGAAGGGTGATGCTTTCAAAAAAACAAATAAAACCAAACAGACTCTTGTTTTCCTCTCTCTACCCTATTTGCTAATAATATGACTTCTCCTAAGCTGTAAACAATATTTGAAATTCTTCCAGCCCCTTAGCTTGAAAATATCAAGGAAAAAAAAAAGGGACAGTTTGGCAGGAATGCTATGGAGCCCTTCCTTTACTTTCTGAAAGAAGTTCAGGCAGCCTCAGGGACACTCATGTTATAGTTATTAGTCACCCCATGTGCTTGGTCTTTCAGAGGATGTTTACTCTCTGTAAGAAAGGGGAAAGTCCAGCAACAGTAAATCTGGAAACACGAATGCATGCTTTCTTATTTGCTCAGGGTTTTATTCCTGGATTTGGCTTTTCTGATGACATAATAATTAGAATGAAGTGCTCTGCATAGTTAATCTGCTATTATTTACTGATAGATAAGACCTTATTTAACAAAGATGTCATTTTCTTCTTCCTTGTCCCTACATGTATTTGCCCTTTCTGTAGTTTAAGTGCCTAGGGTTGCTTTTTAACAGGTCTGACTATCAGCGTTCAGAACATAAAAGAAACACAGGAATTAGCAGTTGTTCTCATAGAAATTGGCTGCTGCTTTTTAAAGTTTCTGTTTCCCTTCTTTATTTAAAATTTAAATATTTCTTCATAATGTCTCTGTTTAATTACCTGAACTACAGAGATGTCTGGAGGCATGATACAGGTCTGAAGGTGTGATATTCCTCCCAGTGGGACAAAAACGAATGCAAGCAATGCAGGCACTAATGCCTCCCAGGGCAAGTCCTCTGGTGAGGGTTACTAAAGTACAGTTAAATTCCCTCTGAAAAGGAGCCAAGAGGTTGACCCTGTAACTTCAGTGTCATATCCAAGAGGAAGGTGCCGAGAGGATTAAACTGTCTTCAAAGTAGAGAGTATCAGTATTTTTAGAGAATCAGGCTTTTAAGTTACATCTGTTTCACTCATAAACTGACTCTGGTCTGATATTGCAGAAGCTTGACTGTAAATTTTCCTGCAAAGCTGCTCTGAACCTCTTCACCTTGTAAGGTTTTAAAGCATTGCTGTGTTTGAACATGTAGTTCATGCCTGATAGGTCCAAGCAGAAGTAATTTTGCAGCCTGGATGAGTTTGACTATCCTGAAGGTCCAGAAGACGGGGCAAACTGGGGTCAGACTCATATCTCCCCGATCCAGGATTTTCAGTAGCAATAATGAGTTAATGGCAAAACGCGAAAGTTCAGACCTTTCAAATGCTTGTTTTAGCAATTCTTTGATACTGTGTGGAAAATGCACACTGAGCATTGCAGCTGCTAAGTTTCATTTTATTCTGGGGACCGGAGTTACCCATTTGACAGGGAGAATGTCTTTTAGTGTAGTCCTTTATTTGTGCTTTATAAGATATTAGCAGATGAATATCCAAATGAAGAGGAGGTAAAAATCAAGACTAGATCCTCACATCTCATTAGTCATGTGAGCAAACAAATTTAATTGAGGGGTAGGAATGGAATAAAAGCAATAATTGAACACTAGTGCTAACCTGACTTTAATGTGGTTCTTACTGAAAACTATGTGATCTTGCTATATAAGACTTTTTTCAGATCCTTAAATTCTTCCACTTAAAAGAGAGGAAAAAAATGTTAGGAAATGCTGACCTAGCTTGTATCTATGAATAGTCTTCTCGGTAAGCATTCCAACTTGTGAGCAAAGGCTTTGAAATCTTCCCCTGCTTGTAATGGAGCTGAATGAGCTCAGCGGTAAATATGCAACAAGTGTAATGCCCGTTTCCGCTCTTTGTTCCCCCGAGAGTCATTTAAACAAAACAAATTCAGTGCACACTAATAAAGTGGGTAGGTAGCTATTGCAGCTTAATAGCTTGTGCTCGACCATTTTCCTTGGCAAGGAGCTTAAGGAATATTTCCAGCAAGGTCATGGTATCTTCATCGTGGACTCTTATCAGGAATTGCATTTCCTGGTGTCAAGTCCCAGTGCTGAAGATACGCTGACCTTTGGAGTCTTGCACTGCTCAGGAGACACAGAGTTAAACACACAGTGTTTCTGCTGCTCCCCACAGCCCGTTGATATTGCTGCAGCCTTCTCCATTTGCATTCAAAATGTTTCCCAAGTAGAATATTTATTGAGAATTTTTCTGCTTGCTTAGTGCTGCTTTTTTTTTTTTCTTTTTTCTTTTTTTTTTTTTTTAGCTTTACCTGGCAATTGCTTGCATCTTGCTAGACAGTTTTTGGGCAATGCTACTTCTTTTATTCAGCTTCATTTTAGTGAGGTGTAGAGTACAAATGTTCTACTTGTGATGCCTCCTGAATCTGATGCTCCATCAGGTCCAACCTGAATAACACACCCAAGTGTTGAGCAAATTTGCTGAACTACAAAGAATGAGGAGAACATATGTTCCTTTGGGTCATCTCCTGCCTGCTGGAACTTGTCCAGTGCTGCTGTAGGAAACCAGATGAGCAAGGGGATGTGGGGTAATGCAGGAAGGTCTAAAAACTGTTCCTTGCTGTCTGTAGGTAAAATAAGGGGGGACAGATTAGGGGGGAAAAAATTGACAGTAAAGATACTTGCATTGTGTTCATGCACCTTGAGCCACAAGCCTGTTGAACACTCCTCTGCAGAAGAGGACCTGGGCCATAATTTGGCCTGACATGACACCAGTGCTGCTGCAGCTGATCTGGGCAATACCCCCAGCCTAGAACTGCCACCTCCCCTGCACAGTTCAGGGACTACTTGATGGAGGCTCCCTGTGCAGGCAGGAGATGGGGACAGCAATTCTCTGAGCCAGAAATGCTGCTGGGATTTACTTGGTGAGCTGTGATCTGAGTTCCCTACCCACGCCCTGAGCAGATCTTATGCTGAGGAAATGTTAACAGTGTGAAACTCCTAAAAAAAGGAACAGAGTCATCCTTCATCTGCAAATGCATGACTGCATGTTACCTTTTTTGTCTTCTAGGGATCCTTGGCAAATGGTGGAATAAACTAGAAACAAATGCTGTGGGCTGAGGAGCTGATAGTACCTCACCTTCTGAAGGGTTTGCATTCATAGCTCGGCATCTCTGAGGTTGGTCCTTTCTTTGGTTCTCCATCATCTACCAAGGTGAGAGTCTGCATGGCACCGTTCTCCATGGTCAGGACATTCATGTGGGTCTGCTTAGGGCATCTCCACCTGTTTGGACCCTTACTCTGGTGTTATAAGTATAATAAGCATATTGAAATTATCTGGAGCAGTCCCTAACTACCAGAGGTTGAAATGGAGATAGATGATGTAACAATATAAGCCTCTTGTTCAGGGAAACCATAATGCTGATAATTTGCTTAGTGTCGTCTAACTGATGCTTTCTGTTTAGTTCTGCACAGTTTTCTTTCTAGCTTGATATGAATGCATGCTCCTCCTCTAGAAGATTGATTATCTAGAAATCATGCCGGAAAGACTTTTTTAATTTAGCTTCAACATCTAAAGGGAACTCAAGTTCAGATGCGCAGTATGATTAAATGCAGTCTAGTTTCAATCAGAACCTGTTATTCTTGCCAGGCAAACTCCAAATTGAAAAGGAGCAGGGCATTTCTGATGAGCAGCAGACTAATTGAAAAATTTAGAACACAGTTATTTAGTATCCTGGGTCAAAGTCAGTCAATGGCTGAGCTGCAAGATCTTGAAACACTTATATTTCAAATATATTTTCATGTTTAATTGCTTATTTCAGATAAAATAATTCACTTCTAAAAAATTGCTTAACCTTTAGGAAATCAAGTTAAGCCAATATAAAACCAGAATTTCTCCATTACTTTTGCTCTTGGTTTTTTGTTAAGAAATCAACATTTACACCTGCAAGTTTGGGCACAGAGGTCAAGTTGACAGGCCTGTAGTTCCCTAGATTCTCCTTCCAGCCCTTCTTGTGGATTGAAAATAATTAGCAATAATAGTGCCTTCAATTAAGCTCGTTGGCTAGGACTCCGACCCAGACAAGTCTAAGACAAAACATTGTTACATGTACAGTGCTGCTACTAGCAACTTGTTCAAACTTTTACACATGGGTGGCTATTATTTATAACAGTTTCTATAGCTGAACTCTCAAGAGTTACTTTTTTGCCTCCCAGAACAACAGTGTCTAAAATGCTGTGCATCAAACTCTGCTTTGGAGGTTGGTTTTATGTGCCCTACCTTTTGGGGAAGGCCACTGATTTAAAGAGTTCTGTGCAGTCCTTGCAGCTCCTGAAAACCTGGCCATCATCATCAATGCTCACTTGTGGATCCAGGTAACTGAAAAGTTTGTATCACATCTTACAGAATATTTCAGATCAGCCCGAGTACAATTGGGGCATTCTGATACTCTCCAGGCAAACACACAGCTACTTGGAGCCCCTCCTCAGAGCCATCATGTTCATAGTTAATGGTCTTCAGCCACCTGAGAGCTACGACAAGGGTTTTCCCCTCTTTACACTTGCCTTGTAGGTAGCAAAGTGCGGCCTCTGGCATGGCTATCCACAAAAAGGGCTATTTTTCCATCGGCAGGGGAACTGTGCATCTTTTGTGGAGCACCTGATTCCACCAAACTGTGGAGAAGCAAGAAGCAGTGGTGGAGTGGGGATCTGGGTGCTGTGCTGACCCTGAGACCACGCATGGTCTGAGGTGAGCAAAGAAGCAACAGGAATATGTGTCCATGGTCTCAGAGAAAAATTCTTCAGAGATCTGTAGCACCTCCTGCAAATTGCTGTAGTTGTCCAGACTCCCTGCTGTTGTGAAGCCTGCTGCTTGATGGTCTTCTGTCCTGTTAATGCAGGCATCAATGGGCTGCCTATTCCATCCTCATAAAGGAAGCCTGTTTTGCAGAGGACATGATGCAAGGAGTCTGCAAGCTTGAAATATCTGGATGTCTTCCAATTTCTATTCCCAGAAGTCTTGTTCTAGCAAATGCTGTTGAATGTACATACAGTACAAGGGGGTGCAGGGAGAGGCTCAGCAGGAGATGGGATCATACAAAACATCATCAGTCTTGAACTGTCACAATTAAATAGTCTGCACTAGGTGTTTTTAAGTCAAGCTGGAGTGATTCGCTTTTTGTGGAATCCCATTACCTGACAAAGGCTCCAACCTGACTCAAATGTATGACCAGCTACACTTCTGCATTTAGGGGCTTATTTTCCAGTCTTGCTGTGGTCTTGCATTTGGATTTCAGGATGCATCTAAGCAGGAATACTTAATTGTGTGACAGCCACTGGCAAAAATCTAGATGTTGGGAGAACCTTCACCCACTCCAGCAGATGGATAGTCTTCATTTGTAAGTCTAGCACAAGGGAAAATGAACAAAACTCTTCCCTTTTCTCAAACACCCCAAATTTCTGCTTCCACTGTCTGAGATCACAGCAGATGATAGTCCCTAAATTGTCCAAGGCTGTAATTGTTTCCTGTTTATTTAGATTTAGACATTCACAGACCCAGTTTGAAAAATTGCTACACCAGAGCCAAGTAATGAAGTTTGCTAAAGGAAGTCTTGTGGTCCAAGAAGAAACTGGAAAAAAATTTCCCTCTGCTTTCACCAGCTGGGGGTAAACTATTGACAAGCACAGCAGAACCAGGCTCTCTACAGCCTCATTTAATCTCTTTAAACCTCAGCTTGCAGAGCTAGGCTCCTCACCAATATGCTCCTGGGAACATGGGAACAAAAGTAAATGCAAGGCGCACCCAAGGAGGAATTAATGAACCACTTGGAAAAAAACGGCAGATTGGGGGAAAAAAACCATGGCAATATAAACGAGCAAAGGAAGAAGAGCAAAAATGCTTTTTAGTCATGTTTTAACTGTTCTCAGAACTCAGTATGCTTAACAGTCGGAAACAGAAACCCTAGCATTTCAGTTCTGAACATCAGCAATTTAAAATGAAATGCAGTGAGGTCTACTGAGAATTAAATTGTATATATCTGTTCATATGTTCAAACAAGTGTTTTTCCTGTTTGCAACCTCTCAGCTTACTCCTTCATACTTTATTTTGTTCAAGGCTTGTAGGCAAATTCTTTTTTAGAACAGTGGAAAGTTTTGCCTGAGTTTCCTGAAAGCTTATTTCATAGTGCCTGACCTGAGTGTGCCAACATGTTTTTAATTTATGAAAGCTTTTGAGTGGATAAACTTGAGAGCTGAACAAGAGCTCTCAGGCTTGAATATTTTCTTGCTCCAAGAAGCCATACATTAGAGGTGAAGACACCTAGAGAACCATTCAATCCAGCAAAGCCACCAGGTGTCCATCAACAATTGGTCTCCCATCTTGAAAGCATTTTCATTTCTCAGCTGTCAACAAAATCTGTAATTTTTCATGTCATCTCTTCACCACTTATCATTTCAACTCCCTTTCTCCCCATTATGCAGTAAACATAAAGGAAATAGTAGAAGTGAGACTGTGTGTGTTTTGCATTTAATAGATGTTGTGATCTGACCACAGGCCCCCAGTGACTGTTCATTGTTCTTGTTCCTATGGCATATTGACTGCTTCAAAAAAATCATCCTCTGTCTGCTGTCAAAGGATATTTCCCCCACTCTTTCCTTCCCACCAACTTCCTTTTACTCTCATTCCTACACTATGCTCTGGTAGTATTTCAGCTTTCAGGAGTCTTTGGTAGAATTTCTGAGCATCCACTTTAGTGTGCCACATCAGAACTGTTCTTTGCATCCAGTTCTGATTTGGAGACATCAGACTCCTTGTGCATGATGTGCTAGGGCTCTTTTGTGGTTGTCTTTTTAAAATCAATATCTGTGTGTATTAGTTGCAGGCACAGGGTTAATGCTGTGGGATCACAAGTGACCTTTAATTTTGCTCAGCATTGCTTGCCTCACAGCCTGCAATTCTAATCAAGCAGGTTTGCTGCCTTTACTATGTTTCCTGTGAGGTGTTCCTTGCAATGATAGTTTGATGATGAAGAAAATTACATATTGGGAAAAACCTTTAGCGATTTTAAATACACGGCTGATTAAATGGTACTGCATGAACAGCAGTTACTATATGAAAATGACCAATGATGTCTTAAACTGAAATGACGTTTTTAACTATTTTCTTCAAAATTAATGCCTAGTGCTTTATTCATTATTTCACTAAGAATACGTGAAAGAATGTATTTCCATGAGTTTAAAGCACTTTCAAGCAGTAGACTAAGATGTTATTTAAAAAGGGGCCAGAGCGATTGCCAAGCCTTTTCATTTCTGAATCACAAGTCTAGTCTTTCTGTCAGTTGCTCAAGAACCTCTCAAACAGAAAAAAGAGGTCTAGAACAAAATCAGAACTCTGTGACTAGAGGTCTGAAATTAGATTTGGGAGGTCAGGCTGATATTTTGGTCAGAATGCAAGCTGTCCAGTGTCAGCACCACATTACCATGACAGACACCAGTATGGCTCATGATTTCAAGTGCTGGAACCACTGAACCTGAAGCTGTTCAGCCTCAGGAGTAATGGCCCATGACCCAAAAAACTTTCAAGTGAAGTGGACAAAACCAACGAGAAAGTGGTCTAAAGAAAGCACAAAGACACAAGGGGGACAAGACTTGTCAGCCCTGGAAGCAGAGACTTGAGGCACATGAACCCAGTCATCCAAGCATGTGTAGTCCACGTGGCAGAGGAGACAGGGGAAGTGGATGAGATGGATCCATGCTGGCTGCAAAGGGCTGGGTCCAGTTATGGGGGGCAACCCATGGGGAAGGCATGAAGACGCTTGCTCTACTCTCCAATAAGAGGACTGTGAAGCGGCCTTTGCTGATAGGAAGCAGAAATTCAGACTGATATGCTCTTGTAAAGAGGCTGGTGACTGCCAAAGACTAGTGGATTTGTCTCTACATTAATCACAGCTTGGAGAAAGCTTGAGTGAACAGTATGTCTTGTTATACTAATTCCAGAATTTCCTGCTGCAATGCTCTCAGCCTCAGTGCACTTCATCAGAGCCACCAGTCTCTCAGATGAGCTCAGTGGGAGCAGTGACATTTCCAGCATCTGTTGGGCTGACTTTCAGCCCTCTGCTGCCAGTAGATTCTGCAGGTAACAGTGGAGACAGCAGAAATATCAGCATCAAAGGGAAGAAATTCAAAGAGTATTTGAAATGGGGTTTTTAAATACAGTTGGTTTTTGTGTCTATTCACTAATCCTGTATTGTTGAGAGCTAACACTTAAAGGGTTACTGAAGCAGAATAAATGGGCAAAAGTTTTTGAGCAACACCACAGGAACAGAATCCCCACTATCAACTTTCTACAGTGGGACCAAATGAAAAATCTTTATTTCTTGTATGTAGCCGGTACTATGGCCTACAGTCCAGGAGCCTTCCCTTGTTATGTCAAAGCAACTGCTCTCAAGTTTAGCTGTGAGCAAGGGAAGCCGGGAAAAAAATATTTATTTTAGAAACACAGTCCCCAGTGTGCTGGACTTGACTTCTAAAGTGGAGACATGGTATTGGCAGCATTTACAAGCTACAGCTATGGAAGGAGTTTTGGCCTTGCCTCCAAAAGGGGAGATGTGGGCAGAGCATCACAGGTGGGGGCACAAGAATGTCCATTGGGCTTGAAAGGCTGAGCTCTACAATCACTCTGAACAAAGCTCCAGACCCACATAACGCAAGCTGTGTTTTACAGTCAGTGACTGTGGAAGACTTATAGTTTTTGGGTTGCTCTAGTGATTATCTGTTCCTGTCCCATGGCCCTGCAGCTGAATGACAAGATCACAGGACAAGCTAGCAGGGCAAAAAACTGTCATTATTCCTGGTGGAATATCATGCTGAGACCCTGGCTTCCTGTTGCAAAAACAGGAAATGTTTTTTTTTTTCTGGAACGATGGACTGATTTCAGTGCTGGGGCACATTCACAAAAGTCTCTGTACCTTTACAATTGGGCAGTTTTCTGTTCCCATTGTCCCTGGAATAATAGCTAAAGAGAGAAAAAGCTTTTGAGTAGGTTCATCTTATCTTGCCTGTAAAAGACTGAGACTATGGGGGTTTATACGCTTTGGAGTTTTGGCCGATTCACTCCTAAATGACCCAGTTGGTTAGGCTGCTGCTAGGTGTTCAGAGACACCACTCTAGAGAGTGCTTCATCGTGAATTCTTTTAGTAGTGAGCTTAAATTTGCCTTTTGGATTCCCCCTGCCTCTTCCTGGAGCACTTACAAGACAGTCAATCAATAGCAACATTAGGAGTAGGGATGGACAGGTGGTCCTTTCCTTAGCTTGTCAGCACTGAACTGTCAAAACTACTTGTCTAGTTTTCTGTTGTAAACATCCCTAGGTGTGAATTGCTAGAGGTTTTTTTATGAGCAGCAACAAAATGGATTGTTTCAGATAATTTGAAAAACTCACAATATACATTGTTAAAAGGCATATGCTTTTTTTCCTTCTTTATGGTTTCTATCCTCAGTTTCTTTATTATTATCAGAATTTGTATTTTATGTTTTATATTATCCAGTCTTCTAGTTGAGGGAATCTGGGAGATCAGCTGTTTTTCATTAGTGGTTTGCATTTGTAGGATGATGATGCAGAAGTGGAAAGGTTCTTTTGTGTAGGTATGTGCTGACGAGTTAAGAGTTTGATACAACTCTGGTGCAATGAAATTACTGCTGCAAGCTTTTGAAGCTGTATCACAGAACAGAAATACCTTCAAAGATTGAATACAGTATACACACAAGATCTAGGAAGTTTGTTTGTTTTATCTGTTAAGCCACGCAGGATTTCATTTGAGCATAGTGAGCGACATGTTATTTCTTTCTATACTATTAAACATTTTAAATTATTATTCCTGCTCCTCCTTAACTATGTGCACTCCTGCCTCAGAGGTGTTTTCAGCAAGCTGTAAGTACACCCTCTTACAAGTAAGTGTGGCTCTCCAGGCAGAAGTCCAACCCTTGCAACGAGCCTCATTCCAGGCAGGATGAAGCAATCAACATCAAGATCTCCGCTGAGCAGAGACTCACGGAGCAAAACTTGTTGCTATTTCACTGTGCAGCTGAAGAAACATACAGTAGTGGCAGGGAGCCTTGGGGCAGCTGATCTAAGGACTGATTTTGCAAGCTGTTCCTTACTATCTGACATTGATAAAATTCATCTTGAACAACTGGTTTTCCTACCGAACTCTTCAGCTCTGACCAGAAGAACATCCTGCTGGCTGGATATGTTTGGATCATCTCTGGAGGTACACCAAATGGTATCAGATGCACTGAGATCCAGTGAGTAGAGTTTGAGTGTTTTTCTCCTGTCAGTTGTAAGGATCTGCTCTACTCCTTTCCTAGGAACTTTGCTAATGTGAGCAGTAAAGGCTCTCCCCTGAGAGAGCCTCCCACTGCATTCAGCTCTGTACTGAGAAAATGGGGCAGGATTAAAAGAGCACAATTGCTCCTGGGCAGTTGTTTTTTGGCCAGCCATGTGGTAGAATAGCTTAGACATAAATTTTAATTTAATGCAGAATTGCTAATCAACATCAAACATGTGAATGTCGGTGGCTGATAAATTTAATTGGATGTTTGTTTAAGAGCATTAGAGGAAGTATGTGCTTGAAGCATCAAAGAAGAAGTCTTAGAACTTCAAACAATACTCTGGTTACATTTTTGGGGAGGGCTGTCACCAGATATGTGCTCTCTGGCTGCTGCAGTGATACCCTTTTGCATCAGCTTCTGAATTAGCATGGTACTTACTAAAATACACGTGTATATAAATAGATTATGATGAACAGTATGCATGTACATAAATACACTTCTGAAGAATGATGGTAAAAGAACATTGCTGTGGTGGGCAACAGAGACCTAGCTAGGCAATGTAATCATCAAGGATGCCTGCCAAATCCTGATTTGCTCCTCCTGCTATCCCACCACCATGTATCGTGGGCACAGTTCTCATTTGATCACACGTTGCGTTCCTAGCAGGACTGTGAATGCAGAGTGTGGCTCTGGTGAGAAGCTGGGACTGTGGGAAGAAGCCAGTTTCTCCAAAGGAGGACAAATGTGCTCTTTCTGTCCACAGTGGGTAGGACAAAAGTTTTGAGCCACAGCAAGGAAATGTAGGTTAGACTTCATGAAGAAAATGCAAACAGTCCTGCAAACAGCAAAATGCTACATAGAATTCCCTGGAAAGATGGAGGAAATGCTGGTCCTGGAGCTCAAAGTAAGGCAGAGCTACGTCCTTCTGCATCACGGGAAGCAAGCGGATTAGATGGCTTCCACTTTCTTTCCACACATTCCCATCCCATTGACTCTGAATCCTTCTTTTCTACCTCTTTTTCCCTAAGAACTAAAGTTAGAAGATACAGGACTAATGAGGCAGGCATTGGTAGAAGGGGAAAGGAGCCTTTGGCAGCTGAATATGGTCCTAGAGAAGGGCTTCCCTTCCCATCCTGCAAGGCACTGCAGGAGTTTTGTAGCTCTTAGTTGCTTCCAGTTGGCATTCTGTGTGTGTACCCTCCTGCAGTCTCATGTGAAGGATTAAACCCTAGATGTTTAAACTGAAATAGCAGAATATGCACTCTGAATATGTGATATTGACCTTCCCAGAACACTGCATCCTTCTGTGCATCAGTAGCCTTTCTGCAAAGTGAGAGTAATACAGCATTTTCAATGGGATTGTATAAGTAGATTTGTTAATACTTCAAAGCACTTGGATGCTGTAGGGATATTGGTGAGGATGAGGCCAAAAGGAAAAGATTTATTTTGTTCCCACAGTGGGGACTGAACAGTGCACCATAAAGAAAGCCAAGGGCTACAAGCTGAGTGACAAGAAGACAAAATATTGAATGAATTCTGATTAGGTGACAATCTTTCCTTCCTGGTGTTGGATGAAGCAGGAACATCTGGAAAAAAGTAGTACAGAGTGTTTTATGAAGACTGTACAATAATTCAGTTTCCTATTGCATGAGTATTAAAGTGGGTGACTTGCCTATTTGTGAGAAATGTAAAGCACTCCTATGCTACACACAAGCATTGACCTTAAAGTAAGAAATACAAGCAACCTGAACTACAACAAAAAAATTCAGCTCTATAAATTTGATATTTGTGGGATTTGCCAGGTGGTGGATCTCTCAGTCCAGCACACAGATGAGATGACAGCAATGGCAAGATGATGTTCTCCAGGCTAGTAAGTGCTAGAGATCTGGAGCACTTTTGCCAGCAGTTGGATAAATGTTGATGCATAGCAGGGGATTTGGGTAGCCTGCCTTATCCTAGATTTGGGAGGGGGTATACTGATGAAGGCAGAGCCTTTTTTAGTTCTTGTCTTTGTCCTATGTTTGTTTTCTCTGAAAAGATTTTGGTACCTTCTGTTACTGTCTTGGGCTGCCCAAATACACTGGATCATCTTAGACATAAATTTGAAAAAAAATTAAGGACTTCTCATAATCCCATCCTGAATAAATGGCCAAACCATTGTGCATTTTTTTGTGAAAAGTGTCAGGCATCTTAAATGCAGTTCTGTCTACAATATCATGTCACTCTGTATGTAATTGCAGAAATGGCTTGAGACTGTGAGGCAGAAGCTCTAGGAAGCTTTAAAATCTCTTTCTGTAACAATCGTGGCAATCAGCAAACCTAAGTCATGCTCTAACTCCTGGATTTTCTCTGAACTCCAGGAATAAATGTAGGCCTTCTGTCAATCATCTAAGAATTGCTAGGAATGGTGTAACTACACGCTAGAAGAAGGGGCTATCAGACTCTCCTACAACATCATATTGCTCTATTTATTTTAATCACTCTATTGGTGATTAAAATTCAGGGATTAAATTTGAGTCTCCTAACGGTGTTCCTGGGAATGTACATCTTTCTAGGGAGGGCATGAGTGCTCATTTGTTCTTTTTTCCAACAACTTGTCTCCAAACACTCCTGCATATTTATTTTGCAGGCCATAATCTGGGATAACATAAAATGCCAGGCACTGTCATGCATGTGAGAAATGCTGTGATTCCCCCAAAAAAACAGACTGTGCAAGGGACAGGGTGCAAGGCACAGGTTCCCACAGGGATGCAGCTGGTATACATATATGACAAGAAAGTGTAGTGATGGGCTCCTGTCTGATCACAGCTAGGCTTTTTTCAGCCTCTTCAGGAAAAACCTGAAAGAATGATGCAGCCTCCAGTAAAACACATCTCATTCCTTCTTGCTGTCCATCTTAGTCAAATGATGAAACACCTGAGGCTGTTGACACACTGAACTGATCTCATAACTGACTAAGGAGGAGGCAGTCAACAAAAAGTGAGATTATGCCCATAGCTCGATTCAACAGGCTTGATTCTTTTGTATAGCTTCATGATCTCATGATCAAAAATTATTCTATCAGCAGAAAAGAAGACCAAAAGAGATTATATTCCCCTGGGACTTCCTAATTTTAGATTACAGAGTGAGTTGATCAGATGAAAGATGCTTAGAATGAATAGGAGCATCTTTCCGTGCATGCTTGGGAATTACTTGCTTCAATTACAAAAACACACTAATAGAGCAATAGCAAAGAAGGAGCTGAAATTCCCATTTCAGTCAATTTCTGCTCTCACTTACCCCAGTGCAGACACATTTCTGCCTGATGCCCTGGCTTAGCTGCAGCCAAAGACACAAGGTCATGCCTGAAAGGTCTTTACAGCTGCTGTTGATGCTTGCACTGCAGAGCACCTTGCCCAATTAGAGATGGAAAAATCCATATTTAAAATATTTTTTTTTAACTGAACACATTGCATCTAGTGCTTGAGACACTGTAATTGCAACAATTTGTCACTGTCTGTGGTGTTACTTCTCTGAAAAATAAACAGAGATCCTACAGTCTTTCACTATGTGTTGACTTAATCAGCTTTTTCCTGATTGTAGCTATCATCCTTAGTAGGTATTCAGTTAATGGTCCCTCTTTCATTGTGAAGCTTGAAATAATAATATTTGGAATATAATGCAATTAATTTCAAGTTTTTTTGCTAAACATATTGTAACCTTTTTTTAGTTCAAAGAAAGATATTAATGATACTTTGGAGGGAACATGGAGTTCTTTGACATTGTACTACAAGACTCCCTGGTTAACAATAAGGAAATCTTTCTGCACCATTATAATAGCTAGGCCTCTTGCAGAACATCTTTAAGACTGGATTATTGCTCCTCTGGGACCATAACTCCAACTCTGCCAGCAGGGCAGGGCAAAGCCAACACCTGCTCGGGGTGCTACCAAGGCAGCTTGCAGCACCATCAGCCATCTGTGACTGCTGCACCACCGGTGAACAAGGAGTGAATCCTAAAGCACTAGCAATTCAAAAGCAAAATCCCATGAATCAAGTAAGTGTCCACAAAAGAGGCAGGGAGGAAATGGCAAAGGTATTGAATTACCTCTGGGATATTAAAAAAAACAAAAATTTCTAGGCCAGGTATCTTTATGAATAGCCCAGTCTCCAAAGCAAGTCCTCAGAGTCACATTAGTGTGTGTGTGAACTGCAAAGGCTTTTACAAAATCTCTCACCTGAAACAGACAGCACACACACGCTCCAGCATATCCTCCCCGAGGGTGATGTGTGGAAGGTTGTACAAGAGATCCTTCCCATCTCTGTTCCCCCTGTTCGCTAATAACTGCCAGGTGGCTTAAAGTTCTGAAGCACAGCATTTGATCTCTCTTCTAAGTTTGTGTAATTATTTGTAACTTTATTTCCACTAGTGACAGAAATGATCTAGTCTCTTTCTGAACTCTGCTGTGATCACTGATACCCTGAGGCACAGGAGTTCTTGCTCTTTGTGAAGTCCTTGCCCTCTCAGTTTTGTAGTCATCACCTTGTAGAGCCATCAGGTGTCTCCTTGCCCTTGTGTCTTGAGTTGGAGAGAACAGAATTTCTACACCTTAGCTCATTCATAATTTATTTTACTTTTCCATCTCCGATTTCTAGCTCCCCCTTGGAACAAGAAATGGCGGGAGTTTAATCACATAAACTTGAGCCTTTCTAGCTTTTGACTGCCCCTGATTTTCCTTTTTGAAAAGTATTTGGTTATTCAACAGACATTATTTTCAGGATAAGCAGCACCAGGCATGCTGTTGCAAGAGGCTAGCCCACTGATTCACTCATTCATTCCTCTTACAACAATATGTCCTTTTTGGATTATAATCTTCATCTCCTTGTTTATTCTTGTTTCCTTTTGACAGGAGTTGGAGACTGAGCATAAAACTTCACTGTGTAGATTTTAAAAGGTCCATTTTCCCCAGTTTATCAGTGTGTTAAGGAAAAAAAAAGAAAATCTGCATAGAAGAAGATAACAAAATTTATTTCTTCCCTCCCTACCCACATGGCAGTTTTTACTGTTCCATGTAAAGTTTACGGATGTGACCCATAGATGTATTGTCTTGATCTGAGGTGTATACTTGAGATAATTAGGAGCAGAAGTAGACCATTGGAAGACCTACAGGTTTTATTTGGAATAAAATCCCTACCAACATAAAAGGCTAAGATAAACAGAAATGCTAATCTTGTTTTCTCTTCTCATAGTATTTGTTTTCCCCAGACTTTTACTTCTGTAATTTGACAATACTGCAACAAATGAGGAAATCACAGTTTGAATTAAGCTATGGCCAAATATATAGGATGCAGAATCCTGAAGACATTGGACATCACGGTGTTATTAACCTTTAGTTTCATTAAGATCTAGCGGATAACTGTATTTCCAAGCCTTTGCATATAGACATGCATTTCGATAGCAGGACATGTGATTATAAATTTGTGCTTCTACAAGTGTTTCTAGTGTATCAACCATCCCCTGGATGCTGTTTTATAGTGTCAGCAAGTTTAATGTTTATTAACCATGGGATGAAGCAGAAATTTGAAAGCAATGCAGCTTCTCAGTAGCTTCTCAGTTTACTGTGCAGCACTCACAGGCTAAAATCCACCTGGAAACAGAGGAAGGATCCAGCACAGGTGAGAAATTATATGCACAACAAGCTTGATAGCCCGCCCGAGTTTCGCACAGTGAGGCTTGGTTCACAAGAACTATGCCTGATGTAGGATTTAATCAGGCAAGGGAAAGGAGGGAGTGATGGAGAATCTCACCTAAACCAGATTAGGATGCTGGGCTCATACTGCTCTGCAGACTGGCACAAAGCAGAGCATTGACCAGAGCCAGCAGAAACTCTTGTTTCGTTGGTGGTTGCCAGGTAGCGTAAGCCTTCTGAAGGGTTTATTATCCAAGTAACAAAAGAGGAGGGTGAGTTTTCACTGACACAGAAAGATTACATTGCTGAGGTTCATCTCTGCACAACAATTTTTTTTTCCCTGTTGTTGCTTTTTTTCTGTCTTCTTCCAAGTACAAAGAGACCATGTCAGAAGTGGGAGAGGAAAAGAAAAGCTCAGCCTGTAAAAAGACTGGGAACTTGATTTTAGAGATATTTCAGAACTTTTCAGGGACCAGGAATCTGTAAGTTTGAGCTACTGCCTCACCCTGGGACTGCATTTAAGATTGCTGAAGTCAGTGAAGCTGCGGACTGGTCTTTTATCTGTGGAGAAAAATGCATCCCAGAGTAATTGCTTTAATGAAATAATGGTTGGCATGTGATCTCCCAACTCAAAGTCCCAGTTTCCCAGGGTAAGGGACACGGCCAGCATCTGTATGTCTGGCAACAGCAGGACACACATTTTTGCTGCTGGTGCCACCAGTTCTAACAAGGACATAAGCAAGTTCACCAGGAAAGGAAACAGATCAAAAGAGGTTTCTCTGGTTTTTTTATCAACTCCTTGCACGACTTCTTAGCCCATCTATCTCTGTTAAGGATCACATTTGCAGTTGCAGTGATTTATTTGAGCTGCCTGCTCTCAAAATGCAGCCTCCAGCTCTCAGCTATTTTCACCTTCACATAGCTCAAAGCAAATATTGGAGATGGTAGGGATGAGTACAGTATTTCAACCTTACAAAAGGCTGGGAAAAGCCTGATTCTCTTTCAGTCTTGTCCCCCAGATCACCAATATCTCAAACTGATAGGTGTTACACAGACCACTTCCTTTATTCTGTCTCTGCTGGAGTTACTGATCACAGCTGAACTCCTGTACTCCAGAAATGCTCACTCCAGACCTCAACTGTGTGTTGGGTAAGACAGGATCTGATTGTTGTAGGAAGCAGCAGGGCAGAGCAAGGCAGACACAAATGCTGAGATGGTACCAAGGGCTGGAATGTAGAAATTAGCACCAAGTCTGGTCTAGGAACATAAACAAGAAAGTTATAGCAGGAGAAATTACTATAGCAAGCTAAGTAATTATGATGCAAATCAGAAATTAAAAAAAAAAAATACTGTATTCCTCCACCAATTACTTTTAGTTTCCTATCCTTCCTCTGTGCCACACAAGAGTTTCCCATAAAGAATTATTTTTACTGCTATTACAGAAATTGTTAACAAGGGAGAGCTTAACTTACAAAATAATTGTCACTTCCTGCAGTGTCTCTTTTTTTGTCCAATTATGTGTATCATCCCAGTCTGGTCACAGACCCCAGTATAACCTTTCTGCTTCCAACAGGATTTTACTCTGCCTGGTGGCTGCTCCTTCTACCCCCCTAGAAAGCCACAGGCACTGAAAGGGCAAAAGTGGCCCACGTTGAAATTCATTCTTGGGAACAGATTATACTTGTCCTTGAAATGGTCAAAGGACTTTTGTCCTCAAAGCCCTCCAACCAGCAAGTCCATTTTGACCACAAGGCTCTGAGGGCAAGGCTACCTCTTGACATTGTCAGATGGCATCCAGTGCTGTATGAGCATACCTGGCTGAGGGCTTTCTTTCAGTGTTGTGAGTTTGTCCTGGGAGGAGAAGGGCTTTTTGGGGGATGAGAGAAAGAACTTGGAATTGCTATGGTTTTTTGGGGATCTTTTTGCCTGCTAAGAATACTTCCTATGCAGACTGCTTTTCACATTGTGTTTTCTTCCTCTCCCTTGGGACAAACACTGCTTTTCTTTACCAAAAGGAAGGATGTAGTTGCTTACAGACCTGGGGGAGAGGGAGCTTGCCTCTGCTATCTTTGTTGTATTCATTTGTGGGTTTTGTAGCCTGTTTCTGAAGATAAGCAAAGCTTGAAGAGTCATGTTTTCTGTCTGTCTTCCTACACAATTATTCTTGAATTTGTTGACAAATTCAGTTTTAACTTCATAAATGTTCTTGAGATAGCAATGATACTATATTTCTGTAAGTTTTCAGGAAATAAATGGTAGCTCAGCAGGAAAGATTGTGTTAACATTTCAAGGTGCAAGCTAATGAACTGATGCTTTGCAGCAGAGAATCCACATGGAAAAAAAAAAGTGCCTGTAATTCCTCCATCTGTGTACCTACTATAGAAAACAGACTTACATGCCGGAGGGTATACAAAAATTAAGTATTGTATTGTCGAGACATGACCAGCAAATTTTAATTTTATACATATGTGTGGATGCTCCACTTACATGTATATATATGTAAGTGGGGCATTCAGGGTATGCTTTGGAGACAGGGCAAGGGTGCAGCCACTTCACTCAGTGGGCGAGAGCAAACGTGGAGCATCCTGCAGCCCCCCTTGTGCATGCAATGCTTCCTGAAAACAGGAAACCTGCTGAAGAATGACTACTTACTAATCTTAATGAAGAGCCTTGAGGAGGACTCACCAGCTTTCTAAGTTAGTTTTCATATTTGAAAGCAAACTGCTCTGAGGTCTGGTGAGGGTGGCGCAAGTGCAGCATCTGTGCTATTCCCAGGCCCCGTGTCGCAAATGTTAATCAAGAGCAACAGCATGAAGGGCAAAGATACTAGTTGCAGAAAAGGACAGTGGGTCAAAATCACTTTTGTCATCCCCTATAAATCTCACACTTCTACCTCTAGGACTGAAATCTAAAATTGCTGAATGTGCAACTTCTGTGTGTGAGAGCACAAACCTTAAATTGCTAGCACTGCATTACCCTGCACTTGAAAAGCCACTAGCTGTATTTTTAACTACACTTAGGTTGCATGCTGTCAAGGGAAGTTAGAAATTCTATCTCTTTGAATTCAGTGATATTGATGATCCTTTAAATATCAGCGAGGTAATTTCTCTGCAGTGTGGTGGCTTCTGGATTTTTGCGAATTTCCAGCACATGCAGATGAGGTAGCCCTTTGTGTTTGTTTACCATGGACTTATCATCAGTCATTACAGAATTATTTCTCAATACTATTGCTCTAATTTGTGGCAGTTTAGCTAAGATAGCTGAAATTTTTAAAAATTATTTTTAAAAGAAAAAGGTCATTCTGCTATAATAATCTACCAGATGTCTTTATGATGAAGTTACTTGCAGGCTGAGAGCAAGTTCTCCACTGAGACATGAGGAAAACAGGAGAACATCTGCCACTGTCCATGCAAATGGCAGGCCCCAGCAGTGTGTGACAGGGTAGGGAAGGGAAAGGCACCCTCAGAAGACACACGTAGCTGAGGTGAAATATCTTACTGTTGCAATTAATAAAAGAACAGGCATACTTGCCCTGGAGCAAAGGTGCTGTGGTCTAAGATACCTTCTTTGGCAGAGTAAAATACCTGCCTTACTCTGATGCTCTTTGAATAAGAATATTAAAACCACTGGTGTGGCTTAAATCTGAAATTCAAGGCTGCTCGGTGGCTCAATGGGTTGAGTCCCTTGCTGGCTTATGGGGGGACTGATACAGACTTCCATTTCCACCCTAAATCCCTGATCTTACCCCCTCAGGGATATCAGTTCATGACTCCATAGGTCACTTCAAATGAGGTACTTGATTTGAGTGAGTGGAATGGGACTTGGCCCCATGGAAAATACTGCACAGGCAGCACAATATCTGTCAGGGGAGGAAGTAAATCATGTTGTTCCTAAACGATCGCTATAGTCAATTTAAGAAGGATTGCTTATATCCTGAAAAGTAATTGCTGTCAGTGTTTTTTTACCCAGCCATGACCAAGCACTTTCTCTCTAGGAGCAGCAGTGCAGAAGGAAGGGATTGCTTGTCAGACCTCCAGTGGGGAGCTGGAAGATTTGCAGAATAAATAACATACATAGCCTAATTGAGGTAGAGTTTTTCCTCGTAGCACTTCAGGATCCTACTTCAATTTTTGCTGTTTCCAGCAGCACACAATTAGTGATCAAACTTGCCAGCCTCTGAGAGCTGGACCATTTGGATGGAATAATTGGGCTTTATTGGCTGTCTCTTGGGGACTCATTATTATGCTTACAAAAATGGACAGTGCAGCACAGTCTGTATCCTCAGTATATTTTATGTAGTTCCACCATAATTCCACAGACACCACCAATAACAGAGTCTTCATGAGAGGTGTGTGAGTACTAAAGGGGCCTGGGAGAAGGCTTTGCAACAAACACAATTCTTGAGTCTGGCAGTTCTTGACTTTCAGAGGGGAAATTGTGCATTACACTCCTAGCACTGATAATCAGAATCTCTGCATCCTCGTGCCAGGCTTTAAAATGTCATGGTGTGGGACCTTTGCAAATCATCACTCTCGGTGCCTCCCCCAGTACTGCCTCTGTGAAATGACCTTGGGGAATATATTGGCATGGCAAGCAGCAAAAATAGGCTTTGAATGCAGGTTCATTATCTTGGAATGAAACTTGCAGTCCATGTAACTCATAACAGTAAGCAGAGTGTTGATGTGGGGTTTGTTTTGTAGTGGTGTGTGTGGTCTAACAGAGAAAGCTTTTATTAGCATGGCTTTTGCCTTGTGGTAATTTATCCATGCACTAAACCTTGTTGTTGAAATTTCACACCTTTAGCCGCTGTCTGTGTCAGACAATGGATGTCACCCAACTATTCCCCAGCTCACTGCTATGCACTAATTAGCTCAGCATAAAGCCCTGGTGAAACTAAAGCCTAGTCATATGTGGAGATGGTAAAAAGTGAGCTGAGACAGAAGTCCAGGCGTGTGCCACCATGGGCTCTACATCAAGGGTCAAGAGACAAAACCAGCATTCAGCTACTGAGGATTTAAATTCTTATGTATTGTGTAACATCCTAGTGCCAACTGCTTACCTGAAAGAGCAAACAGCAGAATTCAGGGGCAGAGACATATGCAGTTTTCCTGCTCTACCTTAGAGAAAATAATTTAATGTTCCATTCAGAAAAAAAACTTCATACAAATAACTGTCTTGTAAAACTGGAACTTAGGGCCAGACCACCACTTGATCTATCGTGTTATATTAATATTCCCTTGATTGCTAACTCAAAATGTTACATGGGCCTTTTTTACCCTCTTGTTTCAAGAGCTTTTCTCCATCTCCCCAGCATGCCAATGAGAGATGACAGCGATATTCAAAGTCTGATCTATTGAGCTCAACTTCTCAGTTTACTTGTGCTGAACTGATAAGCTGTACTTATTGTTTAAGATAAGTTCTTATATTTCAAGGAAACAATACGAGCTCGCTCATACAATTGCATGACATAACACGTGGCCTGTGGGGACACTCCTGCTGTGTCTACTCGTATTGTTTTCATCTCATCTGTTTCAGTGGTATCATCACCATTTGCAGACAGCTGACAACGCCAGCTACTTATCAGTCCATTTCTGCTCTTGCTGACAGCTCAGTGTAAATTGTCTAAAAAGGGATGTGTTGGTTTTCTTTGCATGTTGCACCTGCTGGAGAGGTTTAACGCAGCCGTACAATTACAACACACAACTACATAAAGCTACGCGGCACATTTAAATGTTAATAGCACATTCAGGCTCAAACCCCAAAATGCATTTGTACCCATTCCTTAATTATTTCACAAAATGCCAGAAGCTTGAGTGAGATATGAAAGCATAAGCTTGGGATCTGTGGGAAGCATTGCTGGCTTTCTCTTAGTTTCAGCAAACAAACAGAACTTGGAGTGCAATTCACTCCTGCAGAGAGTATCGGCACAAAACGTATGCATCTTGAACACCTGTTTTGAGGACTCAGCTAGGACTTAACTGGTACATTTTGTGGTAGATCATTACCAGTCACGAATTTCACTTCAAGAGAGTACAGCTCCAAACTCAGGATTTTGTTTGTTGGATTTAGTTTGTTTTAAGACTTTTCTTTTTGCTTTCAAGGAGAAAAAGCTGAATTCTTTTCTCTGGCATAGCTGGAGAATTGTTCTCAAATTCCTGGTGAATGATGCTGTTCAAATCCTTTAAAAACCCCAAGGTTTCCATGGTGTCACAAAAAGGAAGGCATCATTAAAAGGAATGTCATTGCTCTTGCATAAATGAGGGTAGAAATTACTCAATTACTCAAGAATATTCATTTTTACCCTCTTCCATGAGGAGTGAAAAAGACCAAAGAAAGTCCTCACTTGAGTGCAGCAACCCCAGACTGTGTCTTTAGCAGTGGCAATTAGAGAAATTATCTTTCAGTTTGCTGGGTTACACCATCCTGCTGCTAGTTCTGCTGCAGAGTAGAATGATGCTTTCAGATACGAGCTCCAAAAAGAGAGGTAGACAGGATCCAGGGCACACTGAGCTTCTATCCAGCTAGCACAAACCCCAAGTGCCCCACTTGCCTCAGAACAGCTGAGCCCACCTCTTCTTCCAGGCTATGAATATGAGATAACATAAGGAAAAGGGCCACTCCAGCCCGTGTAGCTGAATTGAGGTTGCACTCAGCAGGTCTTTGTGCCCTGCACAGCACTGTTCCTTGGAAAACCTGTAAATCCATGCTTTTTCTTTTTTTTTCTTTTTTTTTTTTCCCAAGGAAGCCTGAAAGGCATCACTGCTGAAGGCAGTGGCTGTCATGACTAGTTTAATTAGTACTTTTGCACTCCAATTCTACTAAATTTAGCACCTGTGTCTGCTAATCTACAGTGCAGCTGGAGGACATTGGGTATCGATGGAAAATGGAAAATAATGGCTCTGGTCTTGGGGACTAAACATTACAGCGATAAAAGAATTTAGTAAATAGATACTTTTTTCCCCTCTCAGGGAAAAAAACAGAGACTTGATCACAAATACCTGGAAAAAACCAATGTGTTGATTAACTGCATTCCATGTACAGCCAGCCAATGGTATTATTGAATCATTTTCAGATCAAGTCCCAAGCAGGATTGTACAGACTGATCCTATTAATTACCACCAATTTGTTATCTGGAAGTAAGAACAAGGTGGGTTTTGTATGTGGACTCTGGTGGAAAGTCAAGGTCTTTCAGTCCTTATTATCTTCTCATGCTCTACATAGGGACTGAAAATTCATTGCCAGAAGGTTCCTGTGAGCAGGAGGATAGACAGGTCCTCTTCCAACACTCTCAGGGAGGACAATAGGGTTAAATAATTAAATGTTATTTTTCACACTCTCTCCAGAGACTCATAAAACTTGGCCTCTTCAGACCCAAAGGAGAACAGTCTCCTAATAGCCTCAGGGGAATTTCAGACAGATCGTCCCTCCCCCGGGTATCAGCCAAGTCTTAGTAGTGCAGTCCAAGCTGCAGATCCCTGAGCTGTGCTGTGATAATTCTCACCCCTCCTCGAAAAGTGAAGAAGTGAAGAGGAAAAAAAAAATTAAAAGCTGGAAGAGGTTGCCATATTAGCTGTCAAAAAGGGCTAGTCTCTCCCTGCTGCATCCTCTTCTCCTGGACCAAGTTCTAAGGGAGGAGACATGGCCAATTTTCTCCCTGCAGATCCAAGGCAAAGTGAAAGGACTCTTCATCTCCTCAGCTCTCCTGCTGCTCGGTGGGAGCCCTCATCTCACCAAGGAGAGTGGGGAAGGAAGGTAGGGTGGGAGCCCTGCTTCCCTAGGGCTTGATTTTGCAGACTGTGTACATTAGACTCACTGTGCCAAGACATGAGGTATGAAGGCTCACTCTGCCCTCTAGGTCTTTGGGGAGTTCACTTTGCAAGGAACTACAGAAGTCACCTTTACAGTACAATCCATAGCTAAGGAACAGGATTTTTGTACCTCACTACATCTTAGACCTTGGGAAAAAATTGTGTATTGTGTGTATGTGCGCGCACAAAGCAAACAAAACAATTCATGCTAGCTGGATATTGCAGATTTTTAGAAAATGCATTTTCCTTAAGATCCTGAAATCCTACACTGTTCTTGCTATTTAAAAAATACAGAGTAAAGCACATGTTTTAATGTGCCCCGTGCTAGCATGGCTGACTGAAAGGATTGGGGTGAATAGACATGTAATAACCAATGTAAGGCAGCTTTGTGCACTCGATGTAGCTCTCTGGAGGTATCCAGCTCTCACCTTTATCTGTAAAAGTATGTTAGACTCCTACCTTCAAGCACCTGTATTGGATTTAAACTAGATGCTGGAAAGGTAAGGGAGATTGGATCAAAATTTTTCCCCACCACCAGCGATTGCAAATGCCAATTGTCTATTCGGGACTTTGAGGTACTTCATGGTACTTTGAGGGTACCATGTTTATGATGAGCCATAATTTATGCTTTGCTTCATCTGCAGCTCTGGAAAACAATTTTTCTCTATTTGCCCTGGGTTTTTTTGTTTGGTTTTTTTTGGGTTTTTTTATTTTCCAGCAGTGATTCTGCTATTCAGAAACCCAGTGACACCAGATTTAGTTTCTCTAACTGCAAATTTCAGGTGCAAATTACTTGTAACTAAGTGCCCAGAAAAAAGCTTTTATATTGTTTCTGTGTCTTCTTCTTTTGGGAAAAAAATTACTGCTTGAGGCAAATTCTAGAGGTGGTGGGCTTTTGTATATCCCTACAAAATAGATGAGATTCTTCAAAGTAAACAAGAAAGCTGTGATACATTAAGTTTTCTGAATTCCAGAAAGGAAAAGGAAAATGGTAATGTCCTAACTGAAATACAATGCACTAAGAAAGAAAGAAAGAAAGAAAGAAAGAAAGAAAGAAAGAGAAAGAATGAAAGAAAGAAAATATGAAAGAAAGAAAATAAATCTTACTGGCACTGCCATTATATGCTGAGCAAGATGAAAATAATCCTTAAGTGGATATGTAGACTTGAAACTCTGTTCAGAGGCCTTGTGTGCAAGCAGACTGTGACCCTGGTGTTTCAGAGAGTCACAATAAATACCCAACTTCATTTGTTTAAAATGAGATAATGGAAACCATGACTCTTAAAACCACAAGGGAAGTTTTCCAAAAAAAGAGAAAGGACTGAACAGTGGTGGGCAAAATTATAGCACTTTATAAGAAAGTACAAGTGGTTCTGTGCCTGCTGTATGAGGGTAACAGCATGAGTGCTCCCAGATCATTCACTGAGTATAAAAGGTGTTTTCAGGATCTGGATTACTCCTGCAAACACTAAGACTTACCAAATTATTGAGACTAATATTACAATAAAGCTTTTGCAGTCAGGCTGTCAGGGAGGGCTATAAACTGGGAATTTGGCATGCGAGGAAAGTGTTGCAGAATGTATTTATCCAGGCAACACTTTTGAACTTTTTGATAAAATCTGAAAACAGAATGGACTTAAACATTTCAAGGAGAGGTTAAAAATTGGGACATGAAATGTAGAATGTTACACAGTTTGTTCCTCTCTACACAATACAACATCCTGCCAGCAACAAAGCGGTTCCTCTTCTGAAAACTTTGTTGCACGCTACCCATTGTGGGAGGTTGGAGGAGGTTCAGAAGTTCAGTAAATACCTACAGTCAAATCAGTGATGGAGTCCTTGCACTCCCACCCTGGAAGAGATTAAATTTCCCCAGCATATTGTATTAGTTTAAAAAGGGATTGCAAGTACTATGGACTTCGTCAAAACCATGGCAGATACCTTGAAAGGAATAGACCCATAAATAAAAGAGAGTGAATTCACTTTTTTCCATCTGCGATCTGATAGAACACATCCACCAGAACAATGGGAATCCCAGAATTTCCTTCCTTCTGAAGAACTGGAAATTTCCCAGGAAAATGCATACAGAACAGGAGACCTCCAGATACCCAGACATTACAGAGTATATGCCTAAATTCCTCTCCTCCCAGAGATTACGCATAACACACAGTATCCAATCAAAATCCAATCAGAGGCTCTCAAAGTTCTTTTGAAGCCTGAGAACATCACAACATCAATTACACTGGCTATGCAAGATGTGCTACAGATGTATGGGCTGGATTTCAACCTTGTGCAACTGGTGACTCAGCTTTGCCTGTTTCAGGCCAGCTATCAATTTGCAGAAGGTCACTGAGGTCCATTCCAAAATATTTTTTCTTCAACCAAACCAAATGCTGACTGTTTTGCAAAAAGGTGAAGCTGACAATAATGTTTTCCATGTCAGTAGCAGACAACCCTTAAAATGGAAGGAGTATCGATGCCTAGTACTAGGTCACAATTCGGGAGCCTACACCTTAAGCAATGAAAAGTCTGATTTAGAGCTCGCTGGAGTTTTAGGTAAATTCACTTAAGGAAAACAGCAACCCCTGAACTTTGTATAACTTGGACTCTGTTCCCATTTTTCTGTTCTTAAATGAAGTAATTATTAGCTTTGTATCATTCCTACTTTGTCCACTTTTAAGATGGTGAGGAAAAGAAACTTTGTCCTAAATTTTAAAACTTACTATATATAATTTGCTTCACTTTTTAGTAGAGGCCAATCATTAAGCACTGCACTGATTTGCTTGGAGGTTTTGGAGCTGTGGGTATGATGCTTCATTCCCAGTGGAGTGAATATCCTTTACATCTACATTCACCAGATGGATAAAGGTTTGTCCTCAAATCTGAAAATAGTGGAAGGATGTATTTAAGTGTCTAAGAAGAAAGCTTTAAAATAACTGACTCCAGAAGCATTTTCCCATAGCAACACGCTTTTAAAAATAATTGAGGAAGGTTAACAGAGAATTCCTGCATAATTACACAAATACATCCTCATCTTTCACCAATGGGTTCTTAATCACAAAAGCATGTTGCAGGGGAGAAGCTGAATGGGGCACCAGTCAATCGTGCACTCTGGGCAGGCTTATGAAACTAAGGAGGAGTCAGAGAGGTGCCTGGTCAGGATAACAGTCTGACACTGGATAAGCAGATCATGAGTAGGTCAACACTAAGGTGAAACTAGTCTAACAGCCTTCCTCCTGCCTAAAGCCCAGGAATAGTGTTACAGCTAATAACCACACAGAGCCTTGTGTCAAAAGCCAAATGACCAGGAACACTTGATACTTATGGAAAGGAACTGGAGATAAGAAATGTCTTGCTTAAGAGAGCTGGCAGGACAGCTAAGCCATGCAACACAGAAGGCTTTTGCCAAGGTAGGTTTGGACTCATTGCCTGTCTCATACCAAACAACCACAAAACTGGTGGAAGCCTTTGATGTTCTCCCATGATGCCATCACAAGTAGGAACAATTTGCAACATGTGCAACCACCAGTACAGACTTTTTACTTTGTAAACGCTAGCTGCCTGAAACTCATTGCCCAGCTGGTGTCTTCCTGAACAAGACGGCCGAACCCCTGGCATGGCTGAAAATAATGTTTGCTTGACACCAAACAGGTTTGCCAGCAAGACTCATCCTCCTCCTTGCTGATTGAGGCCATCAGGCCTTCCTGTTCTGCTGGCTGACCATCCATTGACCAGCTGAGTGGTTAGTGGGAAGCAGGGAAAGGCCACAGCAAAAGCTGCTCATGAATAATGCTTTGTTATCTCCTAATTACAAACAGAAATCTTGTATGGATGAAAGTCTAATTTCTTTTCCCAACATCATCATATACCAGGTTTGTTTCTTCATGCTGTTGTTTACAATCTGCTGTTTTCTTTGGGGTTTTCTAAGCCTGGGGGGTTTTTGTTGCTGTTTGTTCATTTTTTAAGCCAAACCTCTCCAAGCCAGGCATTTGTTTCCAGCTGACTCTTCCCTTGTAGCATTTCTTCTTGATCCAGATGTAACATCTCATTCTCTGCTTGCTGTTGGCAGCTTCTCCATCCTAGCAAAACTTTTCTAACTAGATGTCTGCAGCTGCAAAGAAACTTGAGTTTCCAGACAGTCTTCTGCATTTTCAGACTTCTCAGAGTCAGCATCCTCGCTGGGCAGCAGAAGGAAAAAAAAGCTGGGACAAGTCTGCAGTAGGTTATTTGTTGCAGTATACACGGTATGATTAATGCTCCTTACCTTTCCTCAGCTAGCTGGGTGTGTGCTGAGCAAACATCGTGGCAAGCTGCATGTGTCAGCCAGACCCTACTGGTCCAGAACAAAACTAGCTGAAATTTTACCCCTTGCTTCAGATGCACCACGTCCTGGGGCTCTAGTAGTGTAAAATAAAGAGCTCATTGGATGAACGAAGGGGCCCACCTCTCTCCTTCTCTCCCTTTCTCCCTTTTTCTCTCTTTTCTTTTTCTATTTTTTTTTTAAATTTATTTCAGGAGTCCAGAGACTCCTTGATTTCAAGCTACATAAATTCAAGTAAAAAAACTCCATTACGATAGAAATGTTTGGCATTTCCAGGGCAGTGGTTAACAACTCAAGACAACATTGCTAGCATGTTGGAAAGCGGGGTTTGACCTTTACAAGGTAAGATATAAATCAGTGGTTATGCCTAAAGAGACAAAGTCTGCCAGACTGACCACACTGCAGAGCTATATTTGCACAAGCTGGCTTGGCTTCCAGATAATTACAAATTATTTAACTGTAGCAGCACAAACCTCTTATCTCTCAAATCTTCAAATGTTTATAGAAAATACAACTAAAATATTAAGCATTGTGTTATGATTTTTTCCCCAACCTCTTTTTTTTTCTTTTGTTCTTAAGATCATTATTTTGTTTCACAACAATTTTCTTGAGGAAAATCAACACGCTCTTTCCACAACTTGAACTAATTAATGCTTTTATTTCCCTCTTAAGCCTTATGTGTGCTGCCATACTTGGTTTGTGTATAGATGAGAGAGAATATGCTCTTCTCCTCGACATTTTGGAAAGGATTTATCAGGAGAACCATGAGCTGATCTGTGAGTCACAGGTGCAGGTGTCCACTGTGGATGGGGAACGGGAGAGTATTAAGGGCTGCACTTGTTCAGATCAAATTTGGAGAGGAGAGGGAGAGGGAGAGGAGGAAGGGACTTAGAGTGACCAGCTAGTCTAACTGCAGTCAGGTCTTTCAGGGTGCAAGCAGCAGTGAGTGCCAGGTAACACAAAAATAGATGGGTGTATATACATCCACATCATGTGGCTATACCACCTGGTTTAATGGAGACTTTGCCCCTTCTCAGCCTCTCCACATGTAGCATCCAGTTTGGGCCTGCGCTGAAGGATAGAACAAGAGGTTAAGGTCTTTCAGCTGTACCTTGAAGCTAGATCCCAGCCCATGTCTGAGCCCAGCATAGACTCAGGGAAAAAACTATTTAGAATGCTAGATGAGTCTGAGCTTGCATATACAATAAAGGAGCAAGAAGGGAAATAACTCCCCATCAAGAATTCTTCTTAACCAGGTGTAAAGGGGAAAAAAAATCAAAGGCAAATATTTGATGTGCAAATAAGGTTCTCAATTATAGGTTCCCTTTTTATTAGATATTCCAGTCAGGTCCTGCAAGATTGGAAAACTTGGTGATTCATACATTTTAGACAATTAATCTTTGAGTTCCCATCCTTACGTTTGTTAGGTTACTTTCTGCAGCATATACATGTGCTTGCACAGTTAATCTGCAAGCAAGGTGTAATTTGTCTGTCTGAGGACTGCACTCTGAGTCACTCAGTTCCCTTGGGGTGTCCTGATTCCTTTCCTTCAATAATCCTTAAGGAATGTCCTAGGTGCTGTTTGGTTTTTGATTTCCCTTTAGAAATTGAGTTTTATAGTGACAGTAGACATCTGCATGTAGCAAGTTGTGACTCTCATTATAGGTAAAAATGCACCCATCTTGCTCCTGAATTAAGTATTACTATTTCAGCCTCAGTATTTCTGTTAAGAATCTGTCAGCAGTCTTAGAGGAGGATGCAGAAAATATATACATATATTTGCACTATGTGATTTTTCAACATCAGAGGTTCTGCTACCATGTTATGACCAAGGGAATGTAAAATGAATATTGTTAGAGACTTTGCTCTTTTGAAGCAGAAATCCAGCTCAAAGCCTGTTTAATTTAATTTTATTTAATTGTTCATTTAATTTCATTTATTTAATTCTAGTATTTGAAGTCTGTTTAAAATAAAAAGCCACTGGACTGACTTAATTCCTACTTGATTTCACTGCATTCCACTGAGGCATTCAAAGAAGCTGTGTCTAAAAATTATATACACTGTAGAACTAGTCTTCTGTAAGCACTCATCAGTTTTTTGCATTGTTTTAATATATACACACAGACAAAAAGCCCTACATTTAAATACCATGAAGAATGCAAAATTAGGCACTTGAAAGTCAGGAACTATAGAAGGTAAAATAGCTTGTGTAAGTCTAATTTGGCTTCTCTGTGTGTTCACTTAATGTCTGTGTGTTATACACACACACATATATATAAAGTGTATTATACTTGTGTATATATACAGTGAGAAAAGCCTTTAATTATGTGACTACTTTTTTGTCCACAGAGTGTTTGCTTTATTGAGTGAACAGGATAGACCTGCTTTACATGTGGGTCACCTTACTGGGAAGGCAGCTGTTCCCTGTACAGCACTGACTCATTAATTGGAGAGGCAGGTGAATCACAAGTGAGGTGGGAGACTGGAGGAAGAGTCACTGCTTCTCCAGAAAATTAAATTCATAACTTAGAAAGTCAACTGTCTGGCTGCTGACAGGTATAGAGGTATCTGAGAGAGCTCCTGAACTCCCCTCAAGGAAAATTATCAGGACAAGGTTATGCAATTCAAGTTGCTGCTCTGAGTGAACCTCGCTGATTTACATGACTGTAAAGCAGGGGGTCCATGTAGGAACTACCCTGAAGGCAAGTTGGAAGGGGAACTAATTTCTAGCTAGGAAATGATCAGAGCAGCTGGTGGAGGTAAATTCTTCTGGTGGCTTCAGTGAGAACATCTTGGTCCAGGCTGTGAATCTTTATCTTGCTGTACAGTTATTAAGAGTCCACATCAGTACCATTGTCTTCATTAGCCAAATTCATAAACTTATTAAAAAAAAAGGTAATATAACAAAGTTTGCTTTCTTTAAATCCAGGTTAACTGACTCTAATTATCTTACCTAGTTTTAATTCTTTATTAATCCAGTGCTGCATCAGCTGCTCCATCACTTTGCCCAGGAGTGATCTCAGGCTTCTCTCTCTTCCTCAAAGCACTGTATGATGTTATTCCAGTTGTATTTGTCTAATTTTGTGAGTGCATGCCTTGAGACTTTGGAATTTCATTTGCAAAAACACTGCAAAATCACAGTTGCCAACAGGATCTGGGCTTTAAAAACGCAAAATGCTGCACCACACTCTAGAATGTCAAACTGCTGTGAGCTGCAAGTACCCAGAACATCAAGGTTTTTACCTTAACCTATTTGCCTCTGAGATTACCAATATGAAAAGAAGGTGATAAACCTTCCCCTTACAGAGACACCATGAAAATAAATGCATAAGCATCTGTGAAACACTTGGATACTTCAAAGGGGAGAATTACAAGAAGTCCCATGAGGACATTAATCATTAGCTTTTGAGAGCAGGGTGGAAGATAGTACATTAAATAAGTCATGGGGCTCCATACTAAACAAGGAGAAAACAAAGTATTGAAAAGCTTCTCATTAAGACGCAGATTCCCAAAGGTATTTTAAGTGCTGAGAATCAAGCTTCTTAGGTGAGTATCTATTGGGGTTTTTAATTTATTTTTATTTTTAACTGAACAAAACAGATCTGCAAGAAAAATTATCAGCAATTATGTAATTACAGGTTGTAGCATAATGCACTATTCATTAAAGTTTGCATCAGAATGTATGTGCACCAGATAGAGGGCACAAATTGACATTGCCCAAGCAATCTTAGTTACAGCATTTACCAGTGTCAGATTGCTTGACTTTGCAATACATATGATTTTTTCAAATAATTGGTGTACAAATACTTTTCTCTGGTTTTAGGATAACACACAAAGTCATCCACATTCCTCAGTGTGCTCACATCTGTAGGAGATAGGGGATGGGAACCCTTCTCTTGCTTCATCCCTCCCCATATGGGGTACATACCTCTGCCAGCAGAGTAAATGACACAAATAATTGGTTGTCATCTTTTTAAAATCAACATCAGGAGGGACAGAACATTTTGCCAGTGAGTTTCACCAATGTTTGCTGACACCAGAACAATGGTGAAAGTCAGGTGTTGTTGGTTCAATCAGGATCATAAGAGAGCACACTGAAATAAGCACAGGCTTTTCTACCTGTTCCCCAGGTGGCTTTGCCCCTTTTTCCACTTTCAACTCATTCTTCTGTCTTTTGGTTTATTTTACCTCACACCCAGCTTTGAAAGTACTCACCTGACTCTCCTGAGCTGAAAAATCCCTTATAGCATTTTGATAAAGCACTGCAGGTCCAGATCCAACCTCATAGGCAATCCTGCGTCAAGAGGAGGGGAGACTAGAGACCTCCCGATCCTTTTCAACTTGAATTTTCATATGATTCTATGAAGACACCATGCTTTTCTCCATTATATAAATAGTCTTCATTCCAATAGGTAAGTTTATTAATCAAACTTTGCACCCAGTAGCTTTGGTTTATTTCACTGTCATAATTTCACCTCTACAGTACCAGATTCCTTAAGACAAAAAAGGCAATGAAGCTTGCATCCTATAAAACAATAAAATATAGCTATGGTTGTTGCTATGGAATGAAGCTGCTGCAAATTCCACATAAACCAGGCATTTATGCCAGGAGTTCTTCAAAGTACTGTGGCTGGCCTTCCAAGAATGTGAAATGTTAATGCCAAGGCTAAGGGAGCTTGATTTTTTTTTTTCCTTCCTTTGTGTAAACATGTTAATATTTCTCTGGGTCCTGGCTTGAAACCCTCCTGAGCTGCAGTGGGTGCCAACAGACAGGATGTTTTCTCTGCAACAGGAGGCTTGTTCTGCAACAGGCCAATCAAACTGCTCCTGTCAGAGTAGGTCACGGTCACCTTCCCTGTTCCTCCACGCCAAGCAGTCGATGACCCAGGTCATAATGGTGCACAATTTTTCTAATATAACTCAATGAAGGTGGATAAAATAAATCAAAATATATTGATTTGTTCTCTTCTTGAATACAAGCTCTCTTTTAAACTGTGTATTTTTGTATTTCTGTGAAGGATTACCCCAAATACTCTGTTTCTTCTCTCTGCGGTCAAAGAGGCACTGCTGGAGAAACCTTACTTGATCACAAAATGTAGTTCCTCATGAAGCCTAGCTCAGAAGAGAGAGTTTTGATGCCTAACTTCAGCATTTGTTCATGTGTAGGGTCTACCACACATCTGGAATATTCCTTTAAAACAATTTTAATTTCCTCATTTAAACCAAAACCAGTTTTCACAGGAATATGTAAAGGCATATCTCTTATTTGAAAGTTTTTTTCCCCTAACGTTTTGCTTCAGTAGTACTTATTTCATCAAAAATTTATTTCTTAGCTCCTAGAAATGTGTTTTCTTTCCTGTTTTGTCTGCAACTTTCTTCTACTCAGAAACAGTCTCTTGAGGATCACTGTTTCAAGGGCAGAACTCCTACTATGTAAAAATATGTAACCCTCAGGAATATGCTACCTTTGAAATTTTTCAGTTCCAAACAAACACTCGGGATGTAGAAGCAGCCCAGAAAAGGTGTTTGGGATGAAAATGTTTGATCTTTTTGAGTAAGGGTTGTACCTTCTCATTACAGACTTTTCATCATACTGTATGACTTTCTTCTCTTTCTACAGATCTACTAAACCTGCTTCTCTAAGGGTTCTTCTTCTCCTTCCCATTTCTCCTCAGTTTTCAACTCTTTGCTTTCTTCAGCCAAATTCATCTTTCCTCAGAACTTCAACTTAAGACCTCCATTCCTAAAGTTCTCTTCCCTCAACATTTCACTGTGCCAGTCCCAAGTCACGATGAGGCCTTTTCCCCTTTGTGGAAAAAGACCGTGAGTAGCTGGGAGTTTCTAGAAGACCTGTCACAAATGATCACATTGCAGAAGAAATTTAGGTATGTTGAGAAGCAGGCAATTGGGCTAATCATGAGCTCACAAAAAGTAAGCACAGAGAAAGCAGATCTTTCTATGGGATGAGTGCAGGAGTGCTGCTTGGCAAGAATGGGTAAGGACAAGCACAAAAAAAAAAGCTGATGCAACAAATAAAACTTAACTAGCAAGAGCATCCTGAGTAATGAGAAATCGTTTGGTAAGTACATCAGTGGTAAGAGGAAGTCAAAAGCAAGTGGATTACTCATCAAAGAGAGAAAGCTATTGACTGATGCCAGAGAGGGCTCAGACTACCTCAGGCCTTCTTGGCACCAGTCTTGGCTAAAAGAGGTCACTTTTGATCAGGTGACTGACATAATAGACATTAATGACAAGGGAATAAGGCTTCAGCCCAGGCTGGGGCAGAACCAGTTATAAGAGTAGAGAACCAGTATAAGAGTATAAGTGTTTATCTCCAAGAATCCAGAGAAGATGGCCAAGAAATAAGCAAACCGATGCCTGTCTTTAACAGTGGCATTTGAAAATAAATAAATAAACCATATTTTCACCCTAGAAAGCACCTAGTACAAATAGACACATAATTTGTAAACAGGTAGAAGGAAACAATAAGATAAGATTAATATGAACTTGTCAGCTAGAAACTGGGACAATCTGGGCAAATTTCCCTTGGCAATGAGGAGCAGACCCTGTAATGGAAGAGGCAAGAGTGGACACAACTCATCTGTGCCTTGGTTAGGCTCTATGCATGTGCTTACAAGCAAGAGAGTTCAGTTTATTTGAAAAATTTGGGCAGGGGGTACAGAAGTTTGGAAACAGCAGTTGTCAGTGGTTTACAAGCAAGAAGGTGGATTATAAATGCAGTTCCAAAGGGGGTGTTTCGTCAGCAGCCTTCTGAGCTGGCATTAGCTGGGGAGCAACTGCAAACACATCAGAGGATGAAATAAGAATTCAAACTTTCCAAGCCCCAAGAAGTTGCTTGGAAAGCAAAGAACATGACTGAAAAGCAATGAGAGGAATTGTTTTTGCAGGTAGGGTTATTCCCTGCATGCACAGAAGCTGACACTGCATGCACTGCTCAGCACAGGCTGCAGACACCAGCTGAGGAGTGACCAAAATGCTGCAGGCAATCAGTGGCCAAAGAGACTGCAGGAGAAGCGGACAAATTGCAGCTGGTCATCTTAAAGAAAACACGGCACAGGGACGTGGTAGCAGCCATCAGATGTAAAAGGACACTGCAATACAGAAAGAGGAGACTTCCCTCAGAAGGGACCACCATATTCACATTTCAGCAAGGAGTATTCAGGGAGGAGGATAAAGTGTCACTCGGAGAGGCTGTAGGGCCTCTGAAGTACTGAGTGCTCCTCAGAGCAGAACCCAGGGAAGCCCCACAAAAGGGACACAGAGCCACACAGAAGTGATGTAGACATGAAACCTTTCTGGGGTCCTCTGTAAGATGAAGAGCTAAAGGGAGGAAGATCTAAGGCATTAATGGTGTACAATAATTTGCTAGCACAGGCCAGATCAAGTGCATGAAATTCCATCAACAACTTGCTATTCCATTTATATTTGGCAATGACACCCATCCTCTTCTAATGCACACAGGCATTTTCTGCTCACTAGCTGTGTTCACGTGTACAAGCGTATATTGATCTGTTTTCTCTTCTTCCCTTCTTACGAAGGAAAAAATAGCCGCACAGTTCAGTAATGCACGGGCTGTGCTCCACGATGAAAATAGTCTGAGGCACTTACACGCTGAAGTAAATTTAGCTTAACATAAAAATAACCTTCACAAATTTGAAATGCCTGTTTTACAATTAACATCAGGTGCTAACAGGATATAATTTTCTTCGAAGTGTGTACTAATGTGACAGGCTGACTGAAGCGATGCAGGCATGTCTCCTCGCCGCCCTCTAGGTCTCAGAAATGCCCCTTCACCTTTCGGTTCTTCCCTCCGAGTCTCGTCCTTTCCCCAGGCACACAGGGTGCTCCTGCGGCTCGGCGATGCGGTGCGCTCCCGCTGCAGCCGCGCTGCGTTATTAAAGGCACACACGCCGTGTAAATAATTGATACGGAGCTAGCGCGCTGCGGAGCCGGAGCGCCTCCTCCTCCTCCTCCTCCTCCTCTTCCCCAGCCCTGGCCCTGCCAGCCCCG
>VXBQ01015755.1:13075-128306 GCA_013400175.1 Phainopepla nitens | reverse complement strand
CACGCCAACCACAGCGGCAACGGGAGCATCTTCCCCCCTCCCGGGCTGCCCACCCCCGCGGGGGGCAACGCCAGCGAGTGCGGCTGCCGCGAGTGGCACTACCGCATCAGAGCCGGCCTCGTCCAAAACGTCGTGAGCAAGGTGAGAAAGGCGACTTCCCTCGGCCCCCGTCCCTGTCCAGTCCTCACGGACCCTCTCGGCACCCGCTCTTTCCAAGGCAGGGTAGCAGCTGGACACGATACGGATCTGTCCTTGCCTGCTGCAGCTGGGTCAGTCAAGTCCTCGTGGGTTAGCCTCCCACCCGGAGAAAGTCAGTCCCACATCTGCACAGCCCTTTCCCTCCCGGGGTGTCGCACCAGGTGTCCAGCCTGTGGGCTTGCACCCGCACACTGGTTGCAGCACGGAGCTGCAAAGTTATGTCCTGAAACGGGATCCTGTGGATCTTTTCGGGTTCCTGGTGCTGTCCTGCTGTATCTGGGTGTCTGTAGGAAAGATGCTATAGGCATGTGCCCAGCTGATAAAGGGAAAGGGTGCAGGGAGGAGGGCTCCAGCAGATCTTTGTGCAAGTATACTAAAGCAGCCCTATATGTCAAAAACTAGGCTGATTTTTGGGGAAGCTGAAGAAATGCTGACTGTTGTGAGTAAAATATGACAGAAGTTCTCCTGAATGCTTCTGGTTTTGTACTTATTCTCTTGAAAACTGTTTTGGCAGGGCAATTAAAGAAATGTCTCACGCAAGTTGTTTTACTCCAGAAGCACAAGAGTGCATGCTGCTGTGTTTTGTGTTTCCCCATGTAATGGCTAAAGTGGAAAATTTCTAGTGAAGAGACTGTGCCACTTTCTGCTCTTGCTTCATATTTGCTGAGTAGTGCATATCAAAAAATCACCTTCCCTTTTCACCTGAAAGCTTTTGCTTGTTTATAGTATAGGCCCTGCTAAAGACCCTGCTGGCTGCAGATGGGCCTTATTGATATTAACAGGCAGCTGGAGCTCCTGGAAATGTAAGAAGAAATGGTTATACCAGGGAAGTAGTTCCCTTAATCTCAAGACCCCCTCCTAAAATCAGCAAAAATTACTTCCTGCCTGGGAGCAGTGTTTTGGCTTAACTGTGTTTATCTAGTTGGGATAAAGAAACGAGGCAACAATCAGATGAACAACATAATTGTGCTTTGGTCAGCCAGCATGCACTTATATTGAATAATTGAAAATCATTTTGGTTTCTCTTTGTGTCCCTTGAAAGAGTGTGCAACAGGGAAAAAGCAAATCCCTCAATACCTTGAGCCTAGAATGGATTAAAAAGGAAGGTAACCCAGCTACACTCCTTCCATGAGAGAAACATAGGCACATGTTGGATCTGAATGCTTTGTGGTATGGAAATGTATAAGAAAATTAGCCACTTAAGAAGGTCAGATTTTCTTCTGTTTATATCCAGAGACTGAGCTATTCATATGTTTGGGGGTTTAACACTGAAGCTTTAGCATGAAAAAAATTATCTTGAAATATTTTTTTTAGTCTAAACTTTCAAACATTTCCAAAATTTTTTTTAAATCTTTTGAAGGTCATCGTCAAGTTGGCCACAAAAGGTCAAGGGAGAGTTACTTTGCCGTCTTGCATGCTTCTTTAGAGATAATAAAAAAAGTATTCTTTGGAAGAACTTGCGGTAAAGGGCAGATCAATTTCAAGGGATAAACAAACATCTGTGGCCCCTGCTGTCTTGTTTTCTATTAGAAAGAATAATAATCATATTTTGAGACTATGGGTTTTTCCAGTGTGGAGTTTTTATTTTTACTGTATGCTCGCTTCCAAAAACCTGGCAGCTTTTTTGCTTTGATTTGTAATCCCGTGTAATTATAATTAGATTGTTTTCTCAGGGTCAGGATTCCTCCTTAGATTGTGCTTTGGTTTTGTTTTGGGGGTTTTCTGGGTGGGTGTGCTGCCTGTTTTTATTCTAATGAAGAAAGAGAGGAAAAACCGAGACAGAACATCATCATAGTTTGATATGGACTTCATTTCTTATCAATCCCCAGGAGCTCTGATACTGTGGGAGCAATTCTTGTAACTGCTGACTCCTGTTACATGCATCTCACTGTCCTTTGTGAGACAGAGCTGCTCTGGATGAATTCAAGAGACTGGATGTTCAGATCACCCTTAACTCTCCTCAGAAATACATTTATTTCTGTAATGTATTATGCAGTGTTCTCATCTTTCTAAATAGAGTTTTATTAAATCTTAGTCTAATATATGCTCATCTGTGTAGTAGCCAGGGGTTATATTGAAATATCATAAAGAGAGCCAAAAGTATATTAATAAAAAATGTACTTGTGTTTGGCAAGTAAATCTGCTTGTACTTACCTTCAGTGGTCTGAGCTAATAGCTGCTGGATGCTCCATCCTTGCTTTGTATTCAGAAACAATGAAACAATTCTGGTTGTTTAGCACACATTTGATGTACGTGCGAATGAGACGTCACTGCTCCCTTCATTCCTCAGGGGCAGGATAGCTGTCCTTAGACTGTGTTAAGTTCCACTGTCTCGTAGCCACTCTTCATCAGATGCTGTATCCCTGTCCAGGCTTTCTCGGGCTGTCCCTTCCCTGCTGCCCATTTTCGCTCAGCCTTGGGATTGATGGAGTGGAGGTCTTGCTATTTCCAGCCCTGCTCGGTGCTTTGTTTAGCCCCACTTCTCTGAGTGTTTGCTGGAGCCAGGGGGCCCCTTGAACCTTTCTTGAAGACTGGCAGTGCCGTGTTAGGCATTATCATTATCCTGACCTGCTTGACTGAGTCACTGGGAACGGTGCTTTTTATAGTGCTGCCAGTCATTAGAACTGGAAATGGTAATAAAGGACATAGTGCTTATTATTTAACACTGCTGAAATACATGTAGTGGAGAGGTCAGATGCATAATTTAACCACAGGGATTCCAGTGGCCATGTTAAATCACCCTTCTGAGCTAATGTCCTGACTTGGCACATAAATCTTGGTCTTTAGCTTGGTTTGTACATAAATATCTTCCCTTAGCACAATTCGCTTGCAAGGCTTTTTCACCGCTAAATGACTCTTTGAAGATTTTCATCTATTCTTTATCACAACATCAGCATCACCATACTGTTATAAACAGAGAGCACGTGTATTTCTTGAGAGGTACATCCTAAACCAGCCCTTAGGCAAAAGGCGGGCTTAAAAAAAAGTCTTTATAATGGTCCATGTATCATCTCAGCAGTGTCCAAAAGAAGGATGCTGAGAAACACTCTTTTTAATTTTTTTCTGTGGGGAAACCTGAGATCTCCTTTTAGCCATTTGCAAAGTGGCGCTTCAGGTAAATTATTAGCATTAACACAATGAGCAACATAATAACAACCAAACATATGTAGTGATGAAGCTTAGCAGGAAGCTGGAGTGCGTGCTCAGCAGGGACTTTTCTAACTCTCTCACTAACTTCTTTAGTGCCTGCATCTTCTAACCATCTGCAAAGCCAGCTGTTATCTCGGGACGACATTTCCATGGAAGCTCTTAGTTACAGGATTGATGGTTGTGGGTTTTTTCACTCCGTTACTAGGATGACCCATCCTCTGTGTTTGATTGCATTAAGTGGTGGGATTGTTTGCTGTTCTGCATGTTGATTTGTATAATGGAGA
The DNA here is from genome assembly GCA_013400175.1 of Phainopepla nitens. Taxonomy (NCBI): domain Eukaryota; kingdom Metazoa; phylum Chordata; class Aves; order Passeriformes; family Bombycillidae; genus Phainopepla; species Phainopepla nitens. The sequence goes on along the minus strand of VXBQ01015755.1, from coordinate 124,674 downwards.
GCAAAAGCTGGTGATGGGCAAGGACTGGGCTTGATTAAATTGCAGAGGTTGACAGCACAGCATCCCTCTGTGTGTGCTTGCAATGTTCCAGATCATTCCTGCTCTTGGGGTTGGCGTAAGAGGGAAGTGGTTAGTTGAAGGCTGCATTTTAATCACTTGGAGCAATTATGTAATAATATTTCATGTCTAGTCACAAGGGAATTCCTGTTGTGACTGCTTTTATGCTCCAGATGCCTTGTTTTCCTGCAATGCTGTTTGCTTGGCTCTCAACTTCCCACTTGATTTGGGTTGAGTCATCTCCTTTCCAAAGTAACATGGCAATCACTTTACCTATTTGCCACTGGTTCAAACATCCTCATGCCAATTTGGCTGAGCCTCTAGCAAATTGTCCCTGCCAAAAAAAAAGGGGAGCTGAAGTCAGAAGAGCCAAATGGTCCAGGGGCGAGGATGTCTGAACTCAGATTGGTTTGGTCTGTGACTGGTGCTCTTTGCTCCTGCAAGGGGAAATGTCTGTGCTCAACCGGTCTTCCTTCTCCTTGCTTTTATTGCAGTTCTGGCACTTTTCTGGGCACACCTTCATCTGATTCAGCTTGTTAGCCTGGTGGAAAGCTTCCTCTTAAAGGAAATTTTTTTCTTTTTACCTGAGTGTTCTACTGGGTTAACTGAAGTTAAATTTTTCTGTGCAGTAACATGTGCTTTAGTCTGTGGTGTTGTCTTGTGGGATTATTGCTGGTATCTGCAAGTAGCCAGAAATTATAAAACAAACAAATTTCTTTGTGATAATAATGATGATGAATTTGGCACAGCTTGCAGAATAATATTTCTTGGGGTAGAGGATAGATGTACATTTTAAATGGACATTTGGAATATAGTTATTAATTACTTTGAAGGTATCACTCTGACAAGGTCCTTCCCAAAATATGAACTGTGCCACCCTTATCTCCTCCCATTTGTGCCTGTAATCTCATTTGTTTCTGCATATTCTCCAGCTGGCTGGTCTCTGCAAAGAGACTTTAGAAATGCTGAGGCTTCTTTTTTTTTTTTTTTTCCTGCAATGGACAAGATTTGTCTTGTCAGTTTTAGTTCCTGGCTGACTGGCTTCTACCTAGTCCCATATCAATGAAAACCCTTGAGTTATTGTACCCCCTGCAGTAGTTGGGTCAGAAGTGGCAATATTGAAGCTACTACATCACTTTGTTTCTGCTGAACAGATTGAAGGGGGTGTAGGGACCTGCAAGGCAGAGACTTGCAATGGGCAAAAAGTCTGTTCTAAATGTTTTTCAGCCAAGGTTTTGGAATGACTCTCAGCTTCTAATGAGTGCTGAAGGGCTCAAAAAGTCCCTGTGGTCAGAGGTACCCAGAAATGCTGCCACACCAGAGCAAATATCTACTACTATTTTATTTCATGGCTTCCTCAGCTATCCAAGAGGTCCCAAACGACTTTTTTTCCTTCTTCCCTCTGCAAGTTAGCTGATAAAGAGCCAGTGGTTACTGCTGTTAGCCTTCACAGACTTGAGAAATCTTTTTGTTAGAGAGGAGGCAAAGGGGAGCTGTTGGTTTGTCCTGCTGCAGCTGCCTTGGCGCCTGCTTGCACTGAGCGTGGTGACGCAGTCTCCCGATTACCAGGGTGCAAGTGAGCAACACCCTGAAAGAACAGGGCGAGTTTCTGGCTGAGTGGGATCAAGGAAGAGGATGGCTGTTTTGGGAACAGCACCTGCAACTTCCCCTGCAGAGAACTGTCCTCTGCCTGCAAACAGTAAATAAGCTGATGTTTGAAATAACAAAGTATGATGTCGCAAGGCTTCTTGTTTAGTGAGCCTAGATACTGGTTTTACTTATTTGGGGGTGTTATGTGCTGGCCAAAGTCTTTTAAAGCAGTTGGTCTAGAAAACAGACTGGATTTAGACCGATAACGATATCAGAACTCGGGTAGTTTTGGGTTTTTGTCTGGCATGGATTCTTCTTCACTACAGGAAATGTACATGCAGTTCATGTTTATTATGACTCTTAAGATAAAGCATCTCAGTTACAGGAATCTGATTTCAGCTTACCATAAATAGTTTGTAGCATTGCTGGAACTAACAATGATCCTTCAGGAAGGTAATTCCGTATTGAAATCTCTTTAAGACATTTTCAGCTTTCCAAGGCTTGCTATTGAGCCTTTCATATCAGTCATTTTTTGTGTATATGTCAAAGAACTGCCTTTTTTTTTTTTTTCAACCTCCTGGATGGACATGATGTTTGAAATGCTTGGGGTTCTGTTTGTTTGTGTTTCCACTCCCTAATACATCCTGTATCTCTGTCACGCAATTTAAATATACCGACTCTGCCCATGTTTTGTTGGCTGTGGTGGATGTTTATCAGCTGTACAGGCAGGCTAACCCCAAATTTCTGAAGTGAACTAGCAGTTTTACCTCTTCTTACCCTGGCTACAAGACTGCAGTTATAAAAGGTGACCTCCTGGTTTTTTTGAAGCATTTGTCAAAGAAAGGAACTGGCACTCAGGAAGGCATGTAATTTGGAGCCAGTTCTGATGGAGACATTGAGATGAAGCTTACAGGACAGCCAAATGTCAGGAGTTCGTTTCCTAATGAAACAACATCTGGAATAGCACAAGATTTATGATTTTCTTGAACTTCAAAACTTCCACCATAATAATGGTGAAAAGTCTTAAATTTAATCTTAACTAATCAGCTCTAGAGAGCTGCTAAATTTAGAAAATGCTGAAAAGAGATACAGTGCTTTTGTGTACCTCATCTTTTGTTTTCTCTGTCAGTCTATTTGTTCCTTCCTACCTGGCATCCCTGCTCAGGACAGCTACTCTCACTCCCTCCCGTTCATATTCCTTCCTCTTCCCGCTCTTGTTCAGCGCAGCCAGGCTGGCGCTGCCTTACCCGCAAGTAACTGTGGAATTAATTAGACTGAGATCTTGCTACAGAACAAAGGACTGGGGTTTGCTGCAGACAATGTGTGGAAGATCAGAGTAGCCTGTTGTAGGAATGTGCTGCAGCTTTGCAGCAGTGCTGAGTGTTCAGTTCTTGCACTGAATTCCATCAAAACTGCTTCTCTCAGGTTTTGGTCATCTCAACTCAAAAGTGGGCTCAGCTCTCGTAATATAATTTATTTTTATATTTTTTACCAGCTGACCTTTGACAGCAGATGGCTTTGTATGCATTCTGAATTCCCTTTTAAAGTCCAAGGGGAAGGAAGGAACCTGAAGGAGGGAGAAAGGAGTTTCAACACCCTTTCAATCCATGTCACTGGAGTGTGTTGCAGAGGTTTTGAGGCAAACTCCATTTCAGTGTCTGATAAATGCTCAGCACTACTGGAGCTGCACTAATCCACACCCAGTATTGGTGCTGGGAAGCCTACCCCTACACCAGCCTGTAAAACTGGCAGGTAACAGGGATTAATACATATGTTGAGTTCTTCCTGCTGATCCATGCCATGTCATACCTGCTGGGAACATGCAGGAGGTTTGTAGCTGTTCCCACAAAGGATCAGAGCTGTGCTTGGTGTGACTGGCATGCTTGGGATGGAACCTCCTGCCTGTCCTGTGAGCTGATGAGGAGAGGGTGAATGTGCTCTGGGCATGATGGACCGGGTAGGAAAGTTCAGTGTGTAGTACAAGGCTTTGTTAGCATTTTTTTTTTTTTCCTATAATCTGGGAGAGCCTCAGTGGCCGGTTGTTACTCTGAAAAACAAAAACAAAAGATTAGGTAAGTGGATGTATCCTGATCCACATTTCTGGGATGCCTATCCAGATCCCCCAGGAGCAAAGCTGTGAGAATCAGGAACGCTGCTTGTGAGATGCAGGGAAGCAGTATGTTTGCCTTCTCCAGCAGCAGCAAGTGATTTATAGCTACCCTTGCACATTGTTTTCAGAGCAGGGTGGTCTGGTTCCCTAAAAAAGGTTCTTCGCCTCCAGACAATGGTGGAGGAATTCATTTTGGCCCAAGTACTGTCTCGCTGCTACTGTGCAGCACTTTGGATCTGCCTGCTTTCCTCCTGGCCTTCAGGCCAAAGTCCATGATCATGCAGACAGTGTTGCAATGTCCACCCTACAAATATTATTAAGGATAGGGGCTATAAATTAAACTGTAAGACCTTTTCCCTGCTATGTCTTCCAGGACTGTGTTAAATTTTGTCTGCTTGAACAATACAAGTCTGACAGACCAGATTCACCTTCTGATTTGTAAACCAAGTGGAATATTTTTCTCCCTTCTCCCCTACCCTTAATATTTATTTTGGTCTGAATTAATACCAGACCCTGGAGTATTTTTCCCTCTCCTTTTCTTCTTGCCTGAGTTGCAATAGCCATAGTTTGCAAATGATGAGAGGGCAAGGTCATGGCAGCAATAATTGCATGTCAGAGTTAAGGTGTCAGATCGTTTTACCTGAGCTGGCCATTATTTCTCATGAGGAATGACTTCCTCCTCTTGTCTACCACTTCACCCTTCTCCATTTCAGAGTTTTATGCTATGCTTGAGTTTGTTTTGCCTTTTTTTTTTCCCTCTGGATTTAAAAAAGCCCAACAAGATAGTAAACTAGGTTTTGCCATGTCAGCCCTGTCAAGCCTGCAACATATTGTGTGCATGCATGTTTTGGCAGCCTGAAAAATTCCAGTCCATAAAGCATTAACTTATTTTTGATAATGAGATGATAGTAGATGTTAATGTTTAACTACAATGTTGCAGGGTTTTTTACATGTGGCTTTTATTTACAGTGCTTGGACCAGTTCTAAACACAAATTTGATAGCTAGTTTAACTTTGTTACTTTGGTTGCGTAGTCAGTCCCAGCAGCACTCACCTCATCCAGAATAAACGTGTTTGTCAGCTGAAAACTGAGGAATGGTAATCAAATGCCACTTTTCAGTGTGTGTGTGTCAGTCCTAGGGATGAGTGTGGTTGCTCATGGTCTTTTCATGCAGCCAGAGGGAGGCAAACAGCTACAAGGTCTTACAGCAAAGACTAGATCGAAAATCAAAGTCAGTTTTGTGGCAAACTCTTCTAATCATGTCAGACTACATGTAGAAATGTTACTTAGTAGCAGTAAAAGAGGTATTGAAATATCCTGATGTTGCTCTGTGGAAAATTGATATAGTATCATGAATACTGTGCAGGAAAACTGCAAGCAAGATTTTTGTATCTCCCAAGTCTTTGATGTTAGATGACATTATGGAGCTGGGAAAAGCTAAGCAGATCACATCAGCCAAGAAACAAGTTAGTTGACTAATATGTGGATGGTGAAGGCTGAAAAAGATCAAAATGTCTCAGAATAAAGGGAACTCCTACTGAAAAGAAAAGTAGTAGTGATGGAGAAGTGGGTGGTACATGAATGCTACTGAAGTAGATTTAATCATGTTGAGTATTCAGAAGATTGTCATATGATTAACAAATCATATTTTAATTGTTAGCGGATTAGCAATTATTATTTACTTTAGCAAACTTCCTTCTTCCCTCTCCTAGTGGGGAAAAGAAGCAGATCTGTGATGAGAGCAAGTTTGGGAATAGAAGAGCTAATTGGTCCTGACGAAAGTGTGAAGTTGAAGGGTAGATAAAATTTTTCAGCTCTGCAGTGTCTCAAGGGGCATTATGTTGGGCTTCTCTTGATGTGCCCAGTGGAGAGCTTGGAGGGTCTTTTTTGCTTATGGCATAGACTAAGGAACAATTTAGTGCAGAATACTAAATTTAAAATCTTTTCCAAGTTAGTTTACTGGCATTGAAATGGAGTCAATGTGTGTCCTTTTGCATACTTGAAATTCTGAGCCTATTTTGTGACTGCAGTGTCGCTTGAGCCTTCTCTTCACGCTGGGGATATGTCTCTTAAGGGTGAGCCATGACTGAAGGGCTTTAGAAAGGCCTTTCAGCTGCCTTGGAGGGGATGGAGCCACACACATGCTGCTTGTGAGCAGGACTGCCTCTCCCTGGGGGGCACAGTGGGCACAGCCTGCTTTCTCCGAGGTAATCAATATAAGAGGCACTGTGTCTCTGCTTCTCCAGTTTCAAGCAGCTTGAGGAAACCTGTGCCTTAGGTTTCCCATTAGGATGAGGGAGTCAAAGTTTTCACACCAGGCGAAACACACTGTTACTGTGTTCTGTAACAGCAGTGCGTGGCACCGAGACTTTGTGCTTTATTATTAAGGCTGAAATACCGGACTAAAAAAAATACACACTTAAAAAATTAATGCAGAAATTACACAGTTAAGACGTGCATATCAGAAAATTGTGGTTTTGAAGGAGATGTATTTCAGCAACTTAAACTATATTACACTTCAGAAACCATTAAGGAAACTTGTGAAGTCCATGGTTATGCAGTCGTACTATTTTGTGGGGATGGAAGCTGTTTTCATAGGTTCATATTATGCTGCGCAATCTAATTATATCTTTCTTGGAAGACAGCTAAGCACATGTCTCCTGGGTCATGTGCCACCCCCTCTTGTCCCCACTCCTCTCTCTCCCCATGTCCTCAAAACCTTTGTTTTTGTGGTAGTATCAAAAGTCATTGCTTTACCTTTCAAAAGGTGCATTGCCCAGGTGGTCAATCATTGTGTAGTTAAAACAATCTGACAATTTCTGTGTACATGACCTTGTGTTAACTGTTCACAAGTAATTTTTCTGGGCTGAAGTTTTCCTTGCCAGGTGTCTGCTGTGGGTCAGAAATGGTTTACTGGCTTCTGAGAATGAAAAGTACAGGAAACAGTTGTTTCCACTGTAAGAAAAACAAATTGGACAAGAAGCTGAACCAAACAAGCCCTCGCATGTGTTGAGTTAGCAAGCTCCAGTGTATGGGGATAGGGACCCCAGGTTTGTTAGGAGTGGGGAGAAGGCAGATGTTGAGCTAAAGGTCATACTGTGGTACCAGCAATATTTCTCTTGACACCTGAGTAAAAGTTGCTGCAAATCTGGATGATTATAAACCACTCAAAATACCAGTGTGTACTTGCTCAGTAAAAATTTTGTTTTGAAGTTTTGAGGTTCTAAGCACTTAGGCACTGGTCAAAGATTTCAGCAAAAGCATCCACTTATGATAAAGCTGAAAAATTTTAGATGTACTTGGCTTTTAGAGGTCTAGCATCATACAGAGAGGAGTAGCTTGAAAGTCAGGTGTTGACTGTGTGTTGGGTTGAGGCATTCTAGCGTAGGTGTGGTGTAGGCTTATTTGAGTGGCTGCTGGAAGAAAACAAACAAACAAAACTTCTCAATAGCTGGTTGGTTATTTTTTCTTGCGTCTTGTGTTTTTAATGACTCTTCTGGTTTCCAGTCCTCTTGTGCCTGATTAAAAATGTAAGGAAAATTATCAGTTGAAGAGGTTTGGTTCTGAATGTGGCTGGTGAAAAAAAAAAAAAAAAAAAAAAAAAAAAAAAAATTATTAATTTTTATACCTTCTCAAGTCTTCCAGGATTAATTCTATTAGTTTTTTACTCAATGTTCTTATTTTCAAATATGATCTCGATATTTTCACCCAGCTGATTGTACTGATGGTCACAAAAATGCCACGTGTTCTCAGGAACAGTTTATTGACACTTAAAATGCAGATTGGGAGTACTTTGCCCAGCTGTGATCTCAAAGGAGAGGCACCCTTACTCTGAACCCTGAAGGTTAAATATTTTAAATGCTCTCGTGATGCCATGTCTGAGAAGGAGATACAAAGATATCTGTGGCACTAAACCCCCTCCAGCTTTAGGTGTTGCAGTTGGGCTGGAGCATCCCTCTGGGAGGCTTCTTCTGCAACTTCCCTTGTGTAGTTTTGCTGCACACTTATTTTCTGTAGAGTAGAGCATCACACCACTCTCTAGATCTAATGCACTTTGTTTAAGATTAAATCCTTCCAGAGCATTTAGAGTGTCATTTTTGCTGGGGGCTGAAAAAGGGAGGAGAGAAATGATGTCCTTTAGCGGTCTAGAGGGAAATCTTGTTACAGTGGTGTCCTGTGGCTGTAATTATGAGAACTACTCAGATTATTCAGTTCTGTGAAAAGGAATTGCTGGTAGATATATTGTATTAGAACTACTGACTGCTTTGCTTTCCTATTTGTTTTGGGGCTTGGTCTGCTGACTTGGAGCTTTTCCTCCAGGAATAGTACCTGGAGACTCTTCTGCCTTTTTTAATGTATATTGTATGATAAGAAGAACTGTGGCTTTTTTATTATTTTAGTCTTTTTTAAAATAGCTTTGGTTTAGGTTGTTGGGGGTTTTTTTTTTAGAAAAAAAAACCACTAAGATAATATGAAGTCATCATAAATTTAAAGTCTCACTGGATAAGGTGTTTGTATAGAAGATGGATTCTAGTTCTGCACAGGGTAAATTGACAGGGTTTAGTTTTTAAAAGATGAAACAGGAAGAAGAGGAGCAAAGGAAGATGAGACCCAGCATACCTCAGTGAGGAAGAATCGATTCTTATTTTCATTTATTGGTCTTAAAATCATTCCCTAATGAGCAGGCAAGCTGGTGGCTTTTCTCCAGGCAGAGTTTGATGCTGCAGTGGCATACACAATACATAGAGGACAGGACTCCCCAAGTGGGACCTTCACTCAGGGGATTGGGAGGTCATAGGTGGCATGTGAGGCATCAAGATGGAGAGTGCAAAAGTTAACACAACAGCCAGGTGCTGCCTGGCTGGGGAAGGACCAAGGCTGCAGCTCCATGCCTGCCTTAGGGCCTTCCAAGGCAGCAGTTCTGCTGATCCTCTGGTCTCTTATTGCTGAAACTACTGCAGAGAGCAGTCACAGCCGAGCTACAATCCACCTGCAGACTCTTTGGAGAAGGGAGTGCTTTCTTTCAGCAGCAATCTAGGCATTGAGCATTGGAAGCAGACTGTGAACCCACAGTGTGAGAAGAGGGGGTGTGTGTCCAGTTCCCCTCTCGTGGGCTTTTTGTGCCAGACTCTGGGTTAGCATTGTACCGGAGAATCTCTCCTGTTTTCTCATTGCTCCTTTTTAGGACAGAAGGGTATGCCTTGAATATCTTTTAATATGGTGGTGAGGGTAGAACCAGCCAAATCCTCAACAGGCATCTTACCTTTTAGCAGCGGCTATTCCATGTGCTGAGGTACCACAGACAGCATTATGGCTACTGGAGCACAAGGGCTTTTGAGATGAGAGCCCTTAATTCAGACAGCTTGTGTTTGTCATTACAAACACGCAGCAGACTTTACTTTTAGAACTTAGAGCAGTGCAAATGCTGACACATTGCATGAGCCTTGTCCAGATTTTCACCCCTTGTAAAGAAGTTACATGATGGTTACTATTTGGGTGTGTTACCTTTTGGCAGGTGTCTTCCCAAGCATCCCATGTTTTAAATAGTCCTCCATCTTGCCATGAATTATGGTGAGTCACAGCATGGCTGGTGATTCACTAATACCAGTTAAACATTAGGTTCCTGAAGGTGTGATTCCTTCAGTTTTGACCAAAATATCCTGTCACAACATGAAAAAAACACTTGCAATATATTGCACATCTGCATAGGTGGCAAATCCTCTATGTTGCTGTGCTGCTATGAAAAGGAAACTTTTGCTCTTTAATGTTCCTTTTCCACCAGCATATTTTAAATATAGTTATTTTTGGTTTGGCATAACAATACAGTTCTTTTTGTTTAGTAAGTCATTTTATCTGGCCCCTTTCTTGTATTGGGAGGGTGGATGGAGGACAGGAAGACATATGAAACCCAGAGGCACACAGAGAAATCCCAGGGAAAGTTTAGAAGCATTCTTTCTTCAGGCTCAGCACTGTCAGCTCCCAAGTGGGATACCAGGGGATTCAGCCAGAGCAGTTATAGGCTTTAATGGTTTCCCTGCTTGTAACAGATTAATGTACCTTTTGCAAGAGGTGGTAGAGGATTACTTTCCAGTCTCCAGCCAAAACAATCTCCCAGTGCAGATTTACTCAGAGTGCCACTTGAATTGTCATCAGCTCTGCCCACCCAAGTGTTTTGTTCTGCAGGGCCGTGGGAACTTGTCACTCCTTTCTCCTTGGAGCAAATGTGAGTGTCTTCTTTGCCGGATGAAACTACTGGTGCTTGGAGCAGGACCTGCCATGGCTCTGGCACAGCTGTGCCACGTGGGCACATGTCAGCTCTGTTCTGCTCTGCTGAGCCCAGGTGTATGTAAGGGGAGAGGCAGCACTGATGTTGTATAAAGGTTCCTGCTTTATTTCTGGGTCTTCAATGCTGAGGCTTTTTCATGGGGAAGGGGGAACACAGATCATTGTCTCTGGCAAAATCTCTGCCAGAGACGTGCTTTCAGCATGACAAAGCTTTGCTGGTTTGCTCTGCTGCTGTGTTAAGATATGTGGGGATGATACGCTCGCTATTAAATCTGTATTTTGTCCTATTAATGTCATCTTTACCTGAGGCTGCTTTTGACTCCAGCATCCATTTTTCTTCTTCTCTCCTTGTTCCCATCTCCCTTTGCAAGTTAAATGCCCTGGTGGCACCTACCACCATCCTGCCAAATTTATTTTGGGTAACTGCTTCATGGTGACCTCTCTCTGGTTTTTGACAGCTGCCAGAGGAGAAACCAGGATATAATTCAATTTCTGAGCAATTCAAATTACTGAGCAAATAATTTGGGGTCGTGGCAGATTCTCCGGATCTGTGTGTTAAAGCAACTGTTGATATATTTCACTATTTGTGTATTTACAAATTTGGAGGGTTTTGCAAAGGGAAATGTTGGGAAGGTCAGGGGCTGCCTGGTCTGTCAAGACCGTGTGGGCTTGGGGGATCAGCTCTGACTTCTGCTGGCCTGCAGTGAGTGCTTAACAGAGGGCAGGAAAGGGCCAGATGCAGAGTTTGCAAGGAAATACATGTTTTTGTTTTCAGAGCAGCTGGGGAGTTGGACAATAGCCTCAAAACCAAACAAACAAAGGATGACTTGCAGATAAGTTATCGAAAGGAGTGGGTGTGTTTTGGGCACCACTGAAGGACAAGCTGATAGACTGACTTTTCTCCTGCTTTTAAACTCTTGTTCTCTGTGCCAGTGTGCCAGAGGGGTTTGACATCTGTCCTGGACTGAAATTTCACAACAGCCTTTCATGAGCTTTTTGGCTCTTCCAGCCACGAGCCTTTGCCTAATCTGGTACTGCACGTTCCCTGCCTGGGGCTTGCGTGAGGGCTGGCTATCACTGGCTAGCAGCAACAGCAAGCTGTGAAAATGGAGAGGCACTTTTTGCACTTGGAGGACACTACTGTTCCTCTGACATCCATTAAGATAAAAATGAGTTATCGAATTTTTAAATCTGTTCTTGTAAAAATATGAATATTTTTAACAAACTTAATTTTTATCTACAAACAAAAATTATTTCTCAGTTTTAAGCAGCATATACACCTTCTGGATTGTGAAAATGAACCTGGAGAATTTAAAAGCCTGCCTCTGCCTCAGATGTATCTTCTGAATCTGTTTTGTTTGCAGCTTGTCTGGGCAGATATTTTTGTTTGCAAGGTGGAGATTGGTTCTAGAACTGCTAGTATTAGTAATTGCATTTCCTCTGCTTGCTTCTGAAAAGTCAACATTTTTGGAGAGCAATCCACAGTGCCATGCTGAGTTCTTCACTGAAAATTTTTCATAGCTTTTTGGCGGAAAAAATCCTTGCTCATACTGCTGGTTATGGTTCTTTAGTGCCTCCAGTCTGTAGGGTGGAAGATGAGACATATATGTCCCAACTTTTACTTATCAATGCAGTAGGGAACTCAAAATACATTTAACTTAAACAAAAAGCCTGAGCCTGAGTTGCTGGCACATTTCTTTTGGCCACAAAAATTGCTATACCTCTTGGTGAGATGGTATGTTGTAGTGAGGACATCTGTGGTATTGGACCAGAGGACTGAGTCTTGCCTTGTTTGTGGAAGGGCTTTGCGTCATGGAAACGCTTAAAAGTCCAGCGCACCTAATTGCACTCTTTTGAGGGAAGTTTTTTTGAAGTTGCATCTGACTTTTAAAAATAAATTGCATGTTTCTACTTTGTGTTTTTGGCTATGAAACTTCAGCTATTGGTGTCAGAAGGGCTGCTACTATTAAATTACACACAAACAGCCATTTATTCTGCAAAGTTTCAGTACTGGAGTTTCTGACTCTCCAAAGTTAGCTGTACTTATTTGTCATGAAAAGTGTGTGGCTGCCATTACCATCAATATTTGAACTCTTCACAAACCACAGGCAAACATATACTCTTACATTTTTTCAAGGGTATAATAGTAACTATCCACACTTTACAAATAAGAAAGATTACGTTGTGCCATCTGAGGGCAAAGAGGATGTTGAGCTGAAGCCAGGAATGCAGTCTAGTTCTTCTGGTTTCCTCTGCCTCAGAGGAAAATGGCTTGGAGTTTAGGGAAGCCTCGCTGGAAACCTTGTTGTTCCTATCTTTCTCGTGGGAATGAGGCCATGCCCGAGTGACAGGTTCCCTGAAATGGTCCATTTCCCCTTTCTTTGGACAGAAGGGTTAATTTCAGTGTTAGCATAGCTTTGTTGTGGCGCTTCAGATCCTGTCTGCTCTCTGAGCTGTGAAAAGCCACTGTGGGGCTGCTGCCCCAGGAAGGTGCATGGCTGCACTGGGGCTTCCAGCTGCTCTGTCCGGCTCCATGCCAGGACTTGTCCTGACAAGCTGTGCCTTTATTCAGTCTTCATCTCCCTTCCACCACCTAGAGAAATCAAAAGGTTTTCTGAAAGAGAAAGTGTCTTGACACTGTGAGAGCCTGGAGCAAATGCCCATTAGGGGTATGTGGCAAAGAAGCTGCTTTTCCCTGTGTTTCCAAGCAGCCTTAAGGAGATTAATTGGAGCACTTGCTCTTAAATTGTTGGGCTTGTGCTGGTCGGCTTCATGGGGCCCTGGTAATAGGTGTCTGGGGCTGGGATGATGAGATGCTCCAGCAGCAGCAGTGGTACTGCCAGTGCCTGGTGGAGATTTCTCCTTAGGCTAACTTCCTGTGACCTGGAGAGGGCAACCCTTAAGTGTTGGATATTTTTATCTTGTAATTAAGGATCTGATAAAAAACACTGAGGTAAATGAGTCTTTGCTTTGCTTCTTGGGGTCTGGGGTTTGACTTGAGGGGGAAAGCTTTCCTTTGCCATTTCCCAGAACTTGTGTTAGGATTGACCTTTGGAAGAAACTCAACACCGTCTTAGTATGTTTAAACACATCTGAGATGTTAATTTATTTCAATTTATCTGTCTCTTTTTTTTTTTTTTTTCTTCCAGTGGGATCTTGTTTGTGATTCTGCCTGGAAAGTCCACATTGCTAAATTCTCCCTGCTTGTAGGATTAATCTTCGGCCACTTGATAACAGGATGTATAGCCGACTGGTAAGTGAAAAATCTTTTAATGCGATGTGACTATAAATAAATAAATAACAGTATTCAATATTGTTTTGATTGCCTTCTACTTTATATTCATTAGGAACCTTTGCATAATGATTTTTAAGGTTCTGAAAGAATCATGATGGACAGTGTAAAAGTGTGTTAATTGGACCTGAGTAATTTATACCAATCTAAGTAGCACAGACTATTTGATATTTGACTTACTTGTTTCCCACTGACATAATTTATTGCAGCCATAAAGCTAGTATAGAATTAAGTGTTTTCTAATTATACAAGCTAAGCCTTTAGTTTAGGGTCGGTTTTTCTTTTCTTAACCAAGGAAGAGGACCAAAAGAAATTGGAAGCGGCATTGATTTCACTTAATAGATGACTAATGTAATGTCAACCCTGTGCTAACACAGTATCTTTTAGTTAGTTGAAGGCTATTTTTTGCAAACCTTTCAATGTTCTTTTTTTAAAGTTCTTGTTAGGCAAACATTGTGATGTAGTGTTAAGGATTCACTGATTTATGTGCTGCTAGTATTGGGGTACTAAACTTAAAAAGAGTAGATCACAATTCTTTGAATTGAGGCAGTTAAAATATTATTGGATACCTCAATGATGCTGAGGGTTCAGCTTTAATTTAAAAAGATAGTCTTGTAGTGCAGGAGAGGGGGAAAAAAATTACATGGATGACTCAAGTGATTTAAGTGGAAACTTGAAGCATGTGAAACAATAGCTCTACAATGCTGTCCCAGTCACTTCGGTGCCTTCCAGCACAGTTGCCAGTGTTGGTGCTTTAAATGGCCCCAACTTAACTCTTTTGCCATCCATTAAAACAGGAAAAGAAGAGGAGTTGCCTATTAGGGAAATCTTATAAAACCTCAGCAACTCACCAGTCAGTTGGGAGAGAAAAGGCCCCCCTGCAGCTCTGCAGTAATTTGGATCAAGAATTCCTTGCAAAATTGCATCTTAATTCCTCAACAGTCACTGAAAATTTTTGGGCAAGTGACGAATCATGACTTTTCAGTGAAGTAGGGAACGTGCATGAAACACAGTTGAATTTGATTAAAATACCGCAGTAAAATGGAGCTCTAAGAACTCGTAGAAAGTATAGAGGGGAAATGAACGAGGGATCTTGCTTGGCTTTCCTAAAATGGAATCAGTGTGGAGAAAGCAGACTTATTACCAAGTTAGGAAAGTGCTTCTATAATTGACAAATAAGCCACAAATAAGTGAACAACTTGTTGCCTAAGGCACTGGCTTTGAGAGAGAACTGCAGTAAGCAGATTTAATAGCTTTCTGCCACCAAAAGGAGCATCCTGCGCTTCCATCCATTTCTGTCCCCCGTGTGTACTTTGTGCTGCCACATGAGTTTGTTGGACCCTTCTGCAAGCTGCTTAGCTGAGCTAATGCAGCATAAAATTACCCTGATTTTCAAACATCTAGAAATGCCTAGTGAATTTAGGGGAATTGGTTTCCAGCTGTGGTGCAAAGGAGAAAAAGGGGAACTTGGTGGCTGGAGGGAACAGTGACCCTTTTGTGGGTGACTAGAATGGACATGGTTTGCTGCCACCAAAGTTGGTCCTCATACTCCTGTTTGGTCCATATTGCCAGCTGATGCACCTGACACAGCAGGACTCCTGAGCTCTATAGGTTTTTTGCCATTTAGTAGTAGCATTTGGGGCCGGTAAAAGAAGACCTAAATGGAATTTACTTTGCTATTTAATCACAGCTTGAATTTCTGCTAAGGTGTGGGGTTGTGTAAAGAGATGGATCAAAGGGGTTGTACAGATTGTACCTGGTAGAAAGAAAAAATGAGGGAAAAAGGATATCAGTCCCAAGCAAGAGCCAGGGAGCTTAAACAGAGTAATAAAAATTCAAAATCTGTTTTTATTTCTCTTATATACCACTCTCCAGTTCAAATAATGAGAAGATGCTTTGGGGGTTTTGTGCCATTAGGGGCTTTGCTTTTCTTCTTTGAAAGAAGCTTTTAAAGCTGCGTGAGGCAAAGGCATAGAGTGTATTAAGGCAATTTGCTAAGTAAACTGAGTGCTCCATGTTCAAAACACAGTAGGTGGGCACACTGGGACAGCTCTGTGTGGAAAATCCATAGGAGGAAGGTCTGCAAACATGCTCAGCTGTGGGAAGACCAACTGTGTCCAGTGGCTGAATAAGTTACTTGCTCCACAGGCAGAGAGGGCATCTGCCAGCTCTGGACAGAGCCTGTTGAAGTTTGTGGGGAGTTTCCTCCTGGAGCAGGTGGGCATGGTGTTCATGTAGCACCAAGACAGTAGGTCTGTACCTCTCACTGCCCTGTAATGCCCCTGCTTTGCACCTGCTCTGATGCTTTTTGGAGCCTTTGAGTCAGTTCCAGTCCCAAAAGCAAGAGAGAGCCTGCAAGGAATGGCATGGGAAGAGCAATCTGATCACCTGTGAGAGCAAAGCTTGGTTATGTCAGGGTGGCAAGGTACATGTAGGAGTGGTAGGAGTATGGGAAGAGCAGGTCTTGTCCTTAGCCTGTTCACTCTTCCCCTGTGGTGCAATTCTGACATTAGGAATATTTTTAGATGTATTTGCTTATCATACCATGTGGGGGCTGCAGATTCTTCAAAAGCCTGGGGTTGCTGGCATCGCTGGTTATTTACCTGTGCAGGCAGCATTTAGCATTTGATCTAGATAATAGCATGCAGTGTAGGCTGAGACTTCTGTGATACAGTAATCTCTCTCTGGAGCAGTTTGGATGGCAGCAGATAGCATCCTGGGGCTGTTTTACCAGGGAAGTTGTGTATGGTTTAATTTCTCACAAGCATTTCCATGTACTGTTAGACAGATAATTCTGTCTGCATATAAAAGGTTTTTTTTTTATGCTCTAAGACACCATCCTGTCAAAACACTGCTGGATCACCAAATATATGGCTGATAGCTGCCCTGGAGCTTTGTTTTTTTGAGAAGTGTGCTGCATGCCTTGGTGAAGAAGATGACTAGTTTTGTGTTTGGGAGGAAATGCCTCTTACCAGAGGGCTTATCTGGTCTCAGTTGGTTTTTACAGGCTCGGGAGGCTCTTGGGTTTTCTGGCTTATTTTCATTTGCAGCAACCATTCATTTGCGTAACTTGTGTAATGGTAGAAGAAATTCTGTGTCCTAATGATGGATAACCTCGAGTACACAGGGTGGGAGGAGGGGAGGAAGGGAACTGAAGTATGCTAAGCATGAGGTCTTTTTCAATCAACATCAGGGAATGGCAGGTCAGGCTTGTGATGAGAATTAAGTTCCTAATTCTGAGTGTTTGCATAATGCCTTTCATCTGCAAAACACTTCCACAAATACTAATTGGTATGAATTACAGCTTGGCATAACAAAAATGGGGCTGCAAATTCAGTGCAGATAGCTGATGACACAAAGATTTTTTTGCTTTTTTTTCTTTCTGTATCCAAGGTTTCACATGAGGTATTCCCCCTCCCTGCCCAAGTGCTGTGTCCCATAAATACAAAATCTGGTGCACAGATAGCAGTCCTTGCCCCCGTGTCCAGCGTGTCCCCAGTGTGTTGTGCACCACAGAGCCAGTGTGTTCCCACCCTCAGCCCCGCTGCAGCTAATCTTCCAGTGAGCTGTGCTTGTTCCCTGATGGAGAGCAGCCTGCTTTGACCATGCTTTCTTCAGCTTGCATGTTGGTTCTGTTTTAAAAGCTTTGGATGGCTAATGCCAACAACTTAAATCTTTGAGGGGCGTCACAGGTGATACTATAGCTGAAAATAATAATATACTTGTTTTCATGCAAGGAGCCATGACAACACTTCCTTAGGTGTGACTTTGAAAAAGCCTGAATGATGACTGGTGCACTCTTCCAGTTCCTAAAAATGTAAAAAATTATAATAATGTCTCTTTTTCAGCCTTTCATTCCCTATTTTATTTTAAGTACTGCAAAATCCAAAGTTCTAATTGTGAATGCATATGTATAATGTATTTTATAACTGCTGGTGACAATCTGCTGAAATAATTGAATAGAAATGCTACAGCATCTGAAACTGGACTAAGTTGTGAGATTTAAATGCTCTTTATTGTGCTGACATTCAACCTGATGGCTGGCTTGCAGCTGACAGTCTGTTTTGAATAGGTCTGTGAAAGCTGCCTATGAAAAGCAAGTTCATGTATTCTTTGTGAAAATGGCATATGGAGCTGACTAAAAGGGATCCTCAGTTACACTGGAAAACTTGTGGGAGTCGACAAGTTGAAAAATTTTGGAAATCTCCACATAATGATCCAATTCTTGCATAAAAATAGCCATGTGCTCTGGTGCTTCATATCATTCTCCTTGCACAGAAAGAGCAGAGAGAAAGGGGAATTATTAGCACTAAACACATGAATAAGACATGTTAAAAATCTCATGTTCCTTGGACATGGAAGAGCCAAATTCTGCAGCGGCTGCCCCCACATTCAGTGGTAGCATAACTCTTTCTCCTTGTCAGCACTGTACCAATACATGCAGTTGCAGGTTACAGCTGCAAAGGAGGCCTGCAAGTCCTCTGCCCCTGTTGCCTGTAATGATTTTTGAAGTAGTTTATTCCTCACCCTACCCTCCAGTCGGGCTGGTTTTGTGGGTCTCTCCAGCTGCTATGGGGATACAAGGTGGAGGGACTTGGAGCTCACAATTTTCCTGTGAGTGTTATTATGGACTCTTTGAGGCTCAGTGAAGTGACCTGAGCCCTGGTTTGTGCTCAGTCCATGTTTGTCAGGCTTCTCCTCAACAAATGAGATCAAGAAAGTAGTTTCCTGAGCTGGCTGCTCTTGTAGATGAGACTGAAAAGCACATGTCTCTTGGGAAGAAGAGACCTCTGCAGCTAAAAATATACTATGCCATGCAGCATATAATACCATATATCCTCCTGTGCTACTACAGAAAGCTCTGAGAAGTTGATTTTCATCTCCAAGGGACTTATTTATGGCCTTACAGTAGTTCCTAGATGATTTCTTGTTTATCTTTGTTGGAAAGTGCTAGTTGAATCAAGCACCAATACAATGTGCTGTGTCTGCTTAATCCCTTCTGAGATGGACTTGTCAATGCAAAGCTGGCAGAGAAATCTGGGATTTAGTAAGAAAAAAAAAAGAGACGAATGGAACAAACATTAAAAATGGGTGGCAATATTTGGAAGGGGTTGCCTGACTTGTTCCCCTCTTTGCCAGTTTTAATGATCTAGCATTATGTCCATCCTGGCTTTTAACACTGTTTCTCCATACTTCCTTATTTTTAGGGTTGGTCGACGGCCGGTACTGCTCTTCTCTGTCATATTCATTTTGATATTTGGACTGACTGTGGCACTCTCAGTGAATGTGACCATGTTCAGCACACTCAGGTTTTTCGAGGGATTTTGCCTGGCTGGAATAGTCCTCTCCCTGTACGCGCTGCGTGAGTATTCCTTCATCGCCCATACGAACGTGTTTTCATCGAGTATGTGGTTTGCTGTTCTCTGGCTTCCTGCTTTTGTTCAAACAGATCAAACCAGAATCATATTGATTGCAAAAGCTCTAGCCCAAATTTTGGTTAGGCGGATTTTGCAGCTCTCTCTTTATGTCACTACAAAGCAGTGTGTGAAGCTATCTCAGAGGTCATTTTAAAAGTTATAAGGTGGTTTGGGTATGTCTGTTGTTTTTTGAACTAGAAGTTACCTGGGTCATAGCTATAGTGTGTAATGGGAGTAGATTTCACCCTGCAATATTGAGCTCAGTGGCAGACTTACCACTTTGGCTGCCTCTAGCAGTTTTTACTCTGGCACTTTTTCAGAACTTCCTCTATTACTTGCAGAAATATCCTGTGTCCCTGCCTCAGGATTGTAAAGTTTCAGCAAAAATATGTTAGAAGACCCTGAAGTCCTTTTATCAACTCTTTTTATTTTTTGGTTGAGTGATTTTTGGGTTTTTGTTTGGCCATTGTTGTTGTTTTTGTCTGTTTCATGAGGGGGAAAAAAATCTCTGAGAGAAGCTTAAGGGAAAGCTTGTAAGAAATACCTACATGCTTCCATCTAGGATGACTAGTAAACCTGCAGCCAGAACACTTGAGAACCCCTCTGAAGGCCTTGCCTTTGGAGGGTGCATCCACGATGCCACCAGCCTAATCTGTGTCCCTTGGATGTGTTCCAGAGAGCATCTTCTGCTTCCTTGGCTGTTTGTAATTAACAGGTAGCACCACACCAACCAAAGAAAACACAAAATGTCCTCCTCTTTATTATGGCTCTGGAGAAGTATTATCTAATTATATCCTGGAAGTTGCTGTACAGATCTTCATAAAATTTTGTTTACTTCCTATTGTGGATGGTATCTAACCCATGAAGATTTAGCACAGTATCCTTACTTTTCACAGAGTATTCTGTAGTATTAAGTTCCACAGTTTTTGTTTTATTTTTGGTCTGTGCCAAGGAGAAAGAGGCCTGGCTGCAACAAACGAGTTTGTTCTGTATTGCACTTCATTCTTATACCTGATATGCTACCCAAGATACATGATTTTTTAATTCTCTTGCCTTTGCTCATGTAATCTCCAGTGAGAATCTTTCACCAAAAAATGAAACTACCACTGAAGACATTACACTCTTATTGGGAAGTAATTTAATCTGAGTGGTTCCCATGGGAGGGGCCTTCAGCGATTACCAGTGTGATGCTCAGCTAGATAATAGGCTTGTCAGGATTTTTACAGCCCAGTTGCAGCATGTTAGTTTTTCTTACTTGATGAGGAGTTTTTTTAACGTGTAAGATATTGCAACTGATTATTTTCATGGGGAAATGCCAACTAAGTAGAAGTTTGATTATGGACATTTTTATGATTTGAGTGAAAGAATCTGTGTGTTACTTTAGACCAGACAATAGCTTGTCAGCCCAGGTTTCATTCAGAAAATGGCATATTCTGGTTGCTTCATGCACTATTTGGTCCAGAGCAATGATTTGGGTCTGATATTTTATCCCCACCCCCTCTAAAATTCAGGTGTTTGCTGTAACCACTACTGATAGACAATGCCTAAACAGAGCTAGTAGATGTTAAGAGAGATCCGTGTGAAATTAGCTTCAGGCTGAACATCAGCACACTTCTGTGGAGGTGAGAAAATGTGAAAGATGCGGCACCTGCTCCTCTGATAAATCTTCTGACCTTCTGTCTCAAGAGATGAGGGGAGTGAGTTTTTACTGTATTAAATAATTTCAACAAAAAAGTTGTCACCTTGGTATAGAGTACTCAGAGAGAAATAATCCCTAAAGTCTCCAGAGAATCGCAGTTGTAGGGTTTTCTGTTTGGTGGTGGTTTTGATTTCAATCCTCATAATCTCTTAGGCTTCCTCTTGGTCTTTATTTACTATCTTTTCTGCTGGAATCAGGAAAGTGTGTGGAGTATTCTTATGATTCACATCCTCTCTTCCCTTTCCCTTAATGGCCTTGATTTCTTCCCCTGGAGATTTGTCACCCCTGAACTCTCAGCTGGCTGCCTTGAACAGAACAATGCAAAGTGGAAAGTTTGACCTGTTAGTGGCAGCCATTAGCCAAAATTTCCAAAGCTACTGTGCAGAAGAAAACTGCATAGGCTTGCACAGCCTGCAAAGGTAATTAGTCTGCCTCTGGGATCCTTTTACACTGTGTTGAGCTTGCTAGTTGTGCTTGGATTTATGGCCTGCCTGAGGGAAATTGTAAATAACAGTTCAGGATGCTTTGGGAGTGAGAAGAGCACCAAAGTGCTGTCTTTAAAACACAGAGCTGCCAAGATTGAGTTGCCTTCATCCAAACCACACTCTTCTTCATAGCCTGGTGCTGTTTTCTGAGCTGCCTGCCCTTAGGTGCAGAGTGGGGCAGGGATGAGCCCTGCCTTCTTGGAGGGACAGCATGGAGCTGCCTGTGCCGCTCTGCGGGCTTTCCTCAGTGCTGTGGTGAGCTCGCTTCTTGTGGCCTCCAAGCACAGCCTCTTGCCTGGAACTGCTCAGGGCTTATCTGAAGGGACCACCTTGAGATGTTGATTTGTTAAACTGAAAATTTTTCCAGCAGCTACTGTAGTTTTGTTGGAAGACCTGTTTCAGGTGAAATTTTTAGTGAGGCTGCAGGAAGAGACAGGCTTTGGTGCTTGCTGTGAGGGAGGGAAGCAGAGGGGCAATGAGCCTGGGGCTTTCCCCTCCTGGCTGCTGTGGGTCCTTGCATCATCCAGGAGAATGAAAGGCAGCAAATCCTATTCCACTGAGCAAACACACACAGCTTTGAAAGGCTTTTCATTCATGCTGATGTGGAACAGCAGGAGTTTCTACTGTCTTCCATAGCTGTTTTCCTGCCTGGAAACAGGTTTTCCTACCAATCTTCAATGGGTTCTTGTGCTTCTGAGCAGTTAGCACATGTCTTGTATGGTGAGGAACCAACAAGAATCCTCAGGAAGCTCTTCACAGGAGGATACAGTGGCTCCCAATATGCCATGCTCAGCAGTAATGTGATGCACCGAGCTGGAGCTGCCCATTGTGGTTTGCTGGGTGGGTCCCCTTCTATCTTTGCTGAGCAGATTTCTGCAGTAATGGGCTGCTCTTTCTTGGAAGAGGGTTCTGGGACCAGTGGTAAAGTCTCCTGGGGAGAGAAATGGTGAAGGGATGCAAAGGAACGCTCAGGTCATGGTGCTTGGAAGGTCATGTATGGCTTGCCTAGCACCTAAATGTAGAAGACAGTGTAGACTAGGAACTGGAGGAAGACAGGCTACGAGGAGGCAGAGGAAAAGCTGGTTTTTTTCTCAGGGTGCCTTCTGTTTGGTATTTGTTGCTGTGTGCACATCCAGAGAGGAAGGATGGGCATTCTGCCCCTGTTAGCTCAGCACAGACGGATGCACGGTGCCACAGCCTGCTGCCCAGCCGAAGGACAGGAGGTTGGAGTTTACCCTTTGGGGTGGAAAGCCCTGAGAGGATTTGTCCTTTGGACAGGCTGAGAGGGAGAGGAAGAGGTGTGGGAGCCCTGAGCAGGGTCACGGGTGCCTGAGTAATGCCTCTGCTGCTATCTGTGGATTTGCAGCGGCAGGCGAGGCATGCCAGTCTTACTGCAGATAGCTCTGCCTGCTGTTGCAACTCATGTGGGACCAAGCACACTCAGCAAATGTGGAAGTCATGGGAGAGAGCAAATCTGATTACTTTGAGGGTGGGGAGGGTGTTGCACCCGGGTCACTTTCATCTCACTGGGTCATTGCCTTGGTCCTGACCACAGCTGTGAGCAGCCTTTCTCTGGGTGCTTGTGGAGAAGGGCAGATGCTGTGGCTGAGTCAGCACACCTCCCTTCCTTAGGGCTCCTTCCCTTCAGCTGACCGCAGAGCTCTCACAGCTGAGGGCAGGAGCACCCCCTTCACCCCCTCTCCTCTCACATGCTGCTGCCCAAGTCAGGCTGGTGCCAGCACCTGCCTGAGCCCTCTGCCAGGCAAGCCATCCACCTTCCCTCCAGAGACCACCAAGGGTGCCACTGTCAGTGGGATGTGCCCTCTGATCTTGTCCCTCGCTTCCTTTAGGAGATCTACTGAGCACAGTGTCTCTTGTGCTGCCTGAGCCTGGGGGATAGAGTGGGAGTGGGGGCTTACAGTGGGCAGGGCCATTAAATGAATGAAGGGAAAAAGCCTTCCCTTCCGGCTGATCATGTCCTATGCTCTATCTGTTTCCCGGTCAGGATTCCTGCTTTTGTCACTTTCTGGAGCCAAACCTGGGACTTTGGTATTAATTAACTATTTAAGGGGAAGGAGAGGAACAGAAGAGATATTTTCCTGGCAAATGCTCCTGGCAGGTTTAAAGAGTTTCCCATTAAAGTGCTGTATGCTGTCACTAATGACTGTACCTGAGCTCAGGCAGCACAAGCCATGGTGTGCATTTGCACACAATTGCAGGCTGTTCAGCAGTTTCATGGGTGACCGAGCTACAGATTATGCTGCAAAATTAGAAAGTCTAGACTTGAATGAACTGGTAAATAAGCTCTGGAAATAGCTTTGCTGGAAATAAGACAACATCTCAGGTTAGAGCAAGGAAGCAGGGGTGTCCCTCCGATGCATAGTAGCAGAATGAGTGGGCATGTTGCTTCTCTTTCACTGTTGGGAGAAAAAAGGTAGAAACACTGTTGAAAATCATAGGTTGTGTTTCAAAAGCCTGTGGAAGCTTGGCAAATGCTTTCAGACCAGTTTGGATGTCCAGCTGTGATCTATCTTCCTTATTTATAGCTAGGTCAATCTAACCTGTTACTTCTGTAAATTACACAGGCAGTGATCTGAGAGGCTAAATGTGGCTTCTTAAGAATTTTATTTTTTTAAACATGTGTCCTGGAAAGCTAGAGCAGAGTGCTAGAAGTTTGCTGCTGACTGAAGAATGAGCAAGTGCCAAAATGGAATACTTCTGAGTGTTGGACTGTGGTGATGTCAGATTTGTAAAATAATTTTGCTTCCAGTCAGGTGTTAATAGGGTGAGATTTATCTTTTTTTCTTTTCCTCCTTTATATTTCAAAAGTGTATAGGCTCTGAAATCCTGAAGCATTCTGAGCTTATAATTGATTTCATTCTCCATTTTCCTCTTGTGACTCTTCAGTAGGAAGCACAGCCATGGCAAGGCAGGTGAAGCACTGGAAACAGCAGGCTCTGAAGCTGTTCTGTGTAATCTGAACTGGCTCAATAAATAACCCAGCAAAACATTCCCAAATTGAGGATGTGGAAAACATCTGATTCCTTTCCAGTGCATTGACATGTGAGTTAGCTCTGCAGTAACGTGCAGTTCTCTCCACTGACAGGTCTGTGATAAGATCAAGGTTGTTAAGCCACCTACCTTCTGTTTATGTAACCAGCCTTCCTTTGTCTGAGTCACTTGATGCAGATCTGGTGGGAGTGATCACAGAGGGATCCACTGAAAGAAAAATCTTAACTGGCTCACCTTAAAGTGACCATTAATGGTTAAATGATACAGAACTACTATGTTTATAGAGGCACCACAGGCTGTTCTATCATTGGGCCAGGATATGATTTTCTGGAAAATGCACTGATACAATTTTCGATAGCTTTGTGGGAGAACTGTTAAAAAAAAATAGTATGCAGCAGGAGCTCTCCAGCTGCTCAAAAAAGTACTGTGGATGCCTTTTATCAAGTGCCTGGGGCCTCAATTTATGCAAGAGTGGAAGAGGTTACTGGAATTACAGTACTCTCCTTTTAAGTATAAATCTTCCTTGTTCTTTGTTGTTTCCCTCACTACAGTCAAATCACAACTCACAATGATCTCTTTGCCTCTTTTTTCCTCAGTACTTCTGCTGAATATCCTTCCCCTTTCTGATGGTCAGGGTGGGTTTAGGCCCTTCGAGGGACACAATGGACATTATCCATTAGGGCATGGACTCTCATGCTTATTTTAATCCCTACGCACTGTCTTCTGGAGCAGAGGTGCACTTGAAGCACTGCTAACATATTGTCCTGAATCCTGGAAAAACTGTACCATTGAAGGCAACCCATTTGAGATTAATTTATACTAAGTCTTCAAGTATGCCAAAGGAGAATAAAAATAGGCTCTTTCTAAGGCTCCTTGGAAGGTTAGAAGATGTTTGCTTGATGCAGACATTGCAGCAGAATATAATTTAAATCAATTTTTCCATTTCAGTTGCTGAAAATCTTGTGTGATGTCAATGTGACAAAAAGCCTAAGGAATTAATTTTATTTGAGGTACTTTTTGTATGACTGGTCAATTGTGAACGCAATTAAGATGGAGCACTGCAGTTGTTTCACTTGTGATGATGACAATCAGATGAGATTAGAGTACACTTGCAATTTCCCCAGCTCAAAACACAGCTTGCATTTTTACCATTTAAGGTGTCTGTCTTTTCATTGTTCCAGACCAGCTCCAACACTCTGGGTATGCTCAAACTGCAAAATCTTACCTTCTGTCACACAAATATTTGAATACTTGTAACTGTACAGAACTGTGATTACACTTTCAGGGATTTTTAATTGGTGAGGTTTTTTTATGCTGAGCAATGTCAAATAGATTCTTAAGTCTGTTGCACAGCTAAAAGCTTGCTGCCACTGAAAGGAAATGAGAGGGGCTTTTCCTCTTCCAAATTCCTTTGCATTGTCTCAGCTGCTTGTACAGCTAATGCCTTTAGACTATAAGGGAGTGTTTAAAATGGATAGTTAAATCCAAAAAGTTGCCTTTCACTTGCAACTCTGACTCAGCTGGTGTTACAGCCTCACTGTAAGAGAGGTGTTATAGCCTCACTATAAGAGTAAATTGTGACGTGTCTATTCCCTCTGCTGGTTTGTTGGGTTTTTTCCCCTCATGCTGTAAGACAGCTGCTAAATGGCTTTTTCTTGCTACACAGATCCAAGCTAGTGTTCTGTGTTGTGTAGGCTGGCTGGGAGTATAAGCTCCCCTAACACATGCATGTGTCTGTGCAGGCCATGTCCAAGTGACTTTGGTTTTTTTAAATCTTTTTTAATTTTTCCTAGCAGCAAGCTACATTTTTTTACAGAGAGTATCAGAGAGAAGTTGTACATGTAAAGCCCATTGTGCTGAGACTGCTGGCTTACTGAGTTTTAGCTACCTTGTTCCTCATCTGTGTCCCAGCACTTGGTAGCACTTGAAAACAGGATGGGCTAGTGTTGGAAATGAGACGAGCAGTGACATTCTCAGGAGTTGCACTTAAGACAGACGGCATTCAGGGTTAGATTTGTTTTTCCCCTAGATGCTTCTTCCAGTGAGGGCACAGACATACATATTTTCGTGTGTGCATGTGCCAACTTTCTGCTGAAGAAGGAAGGACGCATAAGTTCATAAATCACCTAGGAATGAATAGTGCTTTACTTCCCTTTCCTGCCTATCCCTACAGGTTAGCTTGTCAGGAAAACAAGCCAAGTTATAGCAACAGGATGTGCATAGAGGAAAAGCCATGTATATGTTGAAGGTGCATTTGGAAGTTATCTGTAGTGACTTTGAATGTTCAAGTCCAGCAACAAATGTCTGTGCACAAATTCACATAAATATTTATGTGCCTTTCAGGAGGAACCATAATTAAACAAGGCTAGCCAAATTCCCATCCCCAGTCACGCAGACATGACTCCTATTTTCTCATTTACAAATAATATAACCCTGTGGGATTTTTACTAGTTCAAGTTAATTAAATTTCACTCAAAGCATGAAATTTGCAGGCAGTGCTCTTTGTAGTAATTCTGCAAGTGTGCATTATTTAGTCAGATACAGTAAAAAGTTAACTTTTGTTTCAATTCTTCATTTTATTTGTTGACAGTGTACAGAATTTAATCATACGCACCATACCAGTGCTCATATTGCTAATTTTTTTTTTTTTTTTAAGAAAACTCCTTGATGTAGCATTGTGAATGAATTTGTTCATAAGTTATATGGTGCAATTACTGATGGACGTAAAAGTATGAGCTGTTTTTGTCTTTTGAGAACATCTGGTCCCTTCTTAAATGACTTGTACAGACACTTATGTAGTTTTTAGAGATAAGTTGAGACCTAAGTGCTTGCTAATATCTTGGAAACTTGTTTGT
This sequence comes from Phainopepla nitens, assembly GCA_013400175.1. NCBI lineage: Eukaryota > Metazoa > Chordata > Aves > Passeriformes > Bombycillidae > Phainopepla > Phainopepla nitens. The sequence goes on along the minus strand of VXBQ01015755.1, from coordinate 97,872 downwards.
TCACATTCTTTGAATTCTGGTTATGGTATGAACTGTGAGAGAAGAAATCAGTTTACTGAAATGTAATGAATGATGTGCAAACTTTGCACTACTCTAGTTTTGGATATAAAAGCTGTATGTCTGCTTTAGTCACCTATATATTTAGTATGGAATCTTTCAACTTTCCTTGCAACAATTCTTGAATTTAGGCCTGGTATAAAAAAAAAAAAAAAACCACAGATAGTATCCTAGAGAAAAAGGGTGTTTGAAGAAGGTTCAGTGGCTTGGAAATATAGCTGTCCCTTGATTAAATGCCTGTGCTGAACTGTGGAAGAAAGCACAGTCCAATACTTGCATCAGAAATTCAGGATCCATGTTCTTACACCACTCTGGGTGATATCCCCAGCTCCTGGATGTTCCAGCATTTGTCTCTAACTGGCTTGTGCTTGGAGGAATTCTTGGCAAGCTAACAATTCTTGTGGCCTCTTCCTCCAGCTTTCTGCCCTAGTCCCATGGCAGAGACCACCCTCTTGTACGGGCGATGCCTCAGCCCTCTCCCTTGCAGTCAGGCGTCTAAGTGCAAATACATCTCCATGAGTGGCTTTGCTCACATAATCAATGTTAAGGGCATACATTTCATTCTGCTGTTGTTTATTCTCTGAGGAGAATAATCTCTGGCAGAGGCAGCGAGGCAGAGCAGTGTTTGCGCATGCCTCGGCTGGACTAGGACCTGAGAAGTGCCACGGTGCAGGGGAGGAGGGCAAGCTCTGCTGGAGCACTGTGCACTGTAATTGTGATCTTGCTAAAAATGCAGACTGGAGAACCTGTGTCCTGGTGCTAAGACACAGGTAGCTTACTTTATGTTGCTGTTATCCAGACATTTGAGGTTAATTCCCTGGAGAAATGAGGAGGGCATTTTCTCTATGAAGTGCTTAATTTAAGCACCAGAGTTATTGCCCAAAATAAATAAATAAATGGATCCCTAGAGTTTTCTGTTTGATGTGAAACTGCAGTCCAGAAGGAACAAAGTGTCAACCTGTCAGCTCTTCAGGGACCTTTTCCAGTTCCACTGTTTCTTCCACTCAGATTTCAGTCCTGTACCTGTAGGCACTGTAGCTGTCTCCTGGATATGGAGCACTTGATTACCAGAGTCAGAAGAAAGAAAAGTAACAAAAAAAGCACAGGAAGCAGAATCAATAATGTGGTGAGGCAAAAAGCAATTTAAGGGAAGAATTTCTGTGCGGGTTTTTTTTTTACTATTATTGTGGCAAAAAAAAAGTATTGAAGGCAGGAAGGGAAAATAAGAGAAACTTAAAGGTTGAGTAATGCTGGTAGTAGCTTATGTGGTGAATTGCAACCAGCGTCCTAATAACATCCCATCTTTGTTTCATTTATAGCTTTGATTTTGAAATGTTTGGTTGGGGTTCTTTGCCTAGAGCTTGACTGACTTGTTTTTCAATGCAGAAAGCCAAATCTGTCTTTCTAGGAAGCTTGAGGAAAATTAATTAAAGTGCTTTTGAATTATAGATCCATTAAAAATGACTCTGCTTTGAAAGATAAATAAATAAATAAATCTGTCAGTGTTTGTCAGCTGTTGAAAAAAATTGTTTCTCTTGTATCCATACAGCAGTGAAACCCAATTAGTGAACTCCAGTGCTTTGGAATTTGGGCAGGAGAAGCTTTGATTATATCAACCTTGACTGTACTCATAAGAGTCTTTTCAGATGTCATGTGTGAGTTTAGAATAATGAATCAGCCGTTGTCCCATTCTGTCCAATCAGTTGTCCCATTCTGCTTATTTTTTCCCTTTAGTGTCTGTGCTAAGTCTGGAAGAAAAGATGAAAAATCCAATCTGTATTTTGCAATCCTTTAACCTGATGGATTTGACTTTTTCAGGAGACAGACTTCATCCTTTTTAACTGAATGTTGTATTTCAGTTAATAAAAACATTCATACAGGTGCCTTTCCTCCCTTCCTGACCTTTTCTTTTATTATGGTCTTTCCCTGAGGATGTGTTTCATGTGGTTCTGGGGTTAGTAACATGTGCCTAAGCAGAGAAGAAAAATAGCTAATGCATGACCCAAAGAGGGAAAATAAAAAAAAAAACAAAACAGACTATACAGTATGTACCCCAGCTGCCTCCTTTCTCATGCTGTGATAAAAGACAAAGTGACAGATATTCTTCTAAAATAAGAAATCTGCTCCAATCCAATGAAGAATAATAGCAGCAATTAAAGATTTTGTGTCCTAGATGTTTTGGAAACAAAAAGATGGCCAGACAAAGCTGGCAGCATGTTATGCTAGCATGTGTGAATGTGAGTAGCACTGCTGCCCCGGTGCTGCTCTTTGCTGGGATCATGGCTGGGAGGTTTTTAGTACCTGGTGGGACTTACATTGGGCATACCAGTACTTTTTCCTGCCAGGACAGCTTTGGATTTGACTTCTGACTAGTATGCTTTTATTTAGCTATCATGTCTATCTCTCCTTCAGGCCACAGAAGCATGTCCTGGTTGCCCAGTGCTGCTCAGCTGCCAGCCAACAGCTGCAGTGTGGCTCTGGCCCTGGCAGCGCTGTGCAGGTGGGATACCTCACAGGACTGGGCTTCTGGGAGAAATAACTCACCTGCCTGTCCAAGCAGGACAAGGCCTTCTGTTTATGTGTCTGATCCTTTCTGCCCTGGTTCTGGGAGTAGTTAAAATCTCAAAATGACAGTGCAGGAAGAACTGGCTGCAGCTTTTGCCCTGCAGGAGAATCTGACAGCAACTCAGGAACAGCCTAAGGTGACCTGGCTCTGCCTGTTCTGGGTATATCCATCCTGCCCTGGCTGGTGCTCCCACCTACTGCTGGCCCTATGGTGAACTGATTCAGCAGTGTAAATTGGCAGAAAACTGTTGATTCTGTTGTTTTCTTTGGTTTTAAGTCAGTTTTCCCCTGGTCTTCCTCCTCACAAAATCTCACTGCAGGGTGGAATAAGCATAGGCAGACAAAGGTGGAGGGAAGGAGCAGGTGCCTGGGGAATCAAGGAGAGAGGAGGGACTGCAAGGGCCATGATATAAATTTGCCTTGCCATGCTGTAGAAACAGTTTAAGAGCCCTTGTGGCTAGCTTGAAGTGCAAATGAATTCATTCTTGCAAGCTTACTGCAGCAACCTCGGGTCAGGAAATTCCCTTGGTATAAACAGATTAGCCTGTTGCAGGTCATGTTGAAGCTTGACTTAATTCATTGTGGGTCATTCTTAAATGTCAGATTTAAAACTTATTTCTTGCAGGCTTTTTAAAGAGTAGGCAGTGTTCAATTGCATCTTGGCAGAGACAGCAGGTCTAATACACATATGTCTTGGACAGGTTGATGATTCCTTTCAGGATAGCTGTCTTTGAAGTAGTAGCAGATGGAAGTCCTTCCACCTTTTCTAGGCACTGATTATCTTTGAGAAGAGCAGATGAACTGGCAGCAGAGAGAAGAAATTCTTAAGAATAATTTACAGGGATCTGTATGGCTTTTATTTATTTAAACTTTCAGAGTGAGAAGCCTGGCTTTGGATTTATTGAAAACTTCTGAAGCGCAGTTGGAGAACCAAATATGATCAGGTCCTAGCTACAAGATTTCCACTTTTCTGGCTGTTTTTTCTTAGCAACATCCAAATTAGTGAATAAATAAAATCCTTCAGTCTGCCGATGACAACAAAAAATCTGTGATTCAGACCAAAACATCTTGATCATGAACTTGGCAGTGCTAACCTTGAAGAGCAGAAATGCAGACCATCAATCTGATATTTCAGAACTGGAAAGAGTTGCTTTGAAAAGGTCATTCTGTTGCTGTCCCATCAGTTTTACTCAGTAAATTTTACCCTTCACTGAGACTAAATTTTATTTTTTAGCTTTGGGATAAGAAAAGATTAGGTCTTGAACTGGGGAGCAGAGATTATGATATTTGTGTCTAGGATAAAGATGCTGAAAAATGTTCACTGTGCTGAATTGTTTGTCTATAACCTTGGTCTTTTAATCAGGACATTTTCAAAGTCTTTGGAATTATCAAAGTGTGTGGGTGTTCTTGTTTTTGTTTGGTTGTTTTGGTTGTAGTAATTTGGGGGGGTTGTTGTTTTCTTTTCTTTTTTAATTTATTATTTCTGTTTTCTGAATTAATTTTTGATTGCTAATTAGGTATCTGCCTGAGAATGTCTGACTACAGCATGCCCATTTCTATTTTAAAATGCACTGTATAAAATAGGAAAAAAAAAGAGGAAGTTTCTGGATTTATGTGTTTAGGCTTCAGCTGTGTCTCGTGTTTGTTTTGTTATAAATGGCAGTACTCAAAAATGTACTCATTGAAAAGTGGGTTTCACTTTCTCAACAGTGGAATGAAATAGTGTTTATTCTTTGAAGAAGACATCTATGAGAAAGGTACACTACAACATTTGTTATAATATATTAGGAGTGTTCACTAAGATTTATGTGAAAACAAGCTTTTCCTGATGATTCTGAATTGGAATACTGGTCTACAAAATGTTATGAACAATTCTAATTTCAAGCAGAATTTTAGTTACTTAAATTAAAGCTACTACTGCAAGAGGGCTAGATGCCAAAGCAAACAGTATTTAAGCTGATTTTTTAATATACTGGCAGGGCAGTTACACTTGTACAATGTGTAATTGGTATGAAATGGTACTTTTGAAATGTAAACCTTGACACAATTTCAAGACGGCATTCAGTGTAAAATTCATTAGGCTTAATTTCACTTAACTGTAAATGTAAAATTATCACACATTTGAGTAACCTGAACGTACAATTTGTTGAAACTTCCATTTCCTGTTTGTTCTGCAAACTGGTGAATCAGGACAGGAATAGGATGTCGTTGGCAAAGCCATTCCATGTTGTCTGTACCTGGAGATCTTGGCAGCAGCACGGGTGTCTCTGAAACAGCCTAACCCTGGCCCAGTGCAGGTACCTGTTGAGAGAGGTGCTGTGAGTGTGGTGTGGCTCTGGGGGCCAGCTGAGCTGCTGCCCATGTGGTCATTTGCCCATTCCTCAGAGTACTGGCGTTCCCCTGAAGGTCTTTAAGGAAAAGTCTTACTGCGTGGGAACGGTGCTGCAACTGTGACCCTATTAAGATAATGATGTTCAGTAATTACTGGATATAGCGTTCCTGTTAATGTGGTCACCCTGTAGGAGAAATGTGTTTGCATTCCTGCAACTGCTCCTTAACTCCCAGCCGGGGGGGAATTCCAGCAGCTTCTGATGCAGGGAGGAGAAGCCCTGCTCACCTGCATTCCTCTCTGTGTCTGCTTCCTCTCTGCTGGCTTTGTTCAGCCACATAATCCAGCCAACAAATTAACAAAAATTCAATTTACTGAGCCGATTTTCTGCTCTTTTGTTGAAATATGCATTTAGGAAGCAAGCAGATGCAAATGTTGGAGGTAAATGTCAGAGGAGGTGAGAATGCAGGAAGGTGGACTTTTGTGATGGGGGGACAAACTGCATCCTGACCAGCATTGTTTCCCGAAGCTAAATCTGAAAACTGAGCAAAGGTGTGGCCGTACATTACAGGTCTCAAAAAACACTGCCAGTGTCAGAATTTTTTGCCACATGCTGACACCTCCAGAATTTTGCAAATTTGGCTGTTTTTTGAGCTGCACTCAAAATCAACTGTGCGAGATGATGTGGCTTAAACAAAATAAATCAAAAATACTTCTTGAAATATTACTCCCACCAATGTCAGCTTCTCTGCTCTATTTTTTGACAGATCCACCCTAGGATTATTGTATGTTTGCAACAGCAGAGGAATTGGTGCAGAAAAGGAAACCAGTTTCATGCTCTGTCCTTCTTGTACCACAATGTCTCTGTGCATTCAGGATGAACTATACTTAGATAAGTTTCTTGTGTACTGCAGAGTACAATTCAGATGGAGCAGAATCAAAAGGGAAAAAAATCAGAGCATCATTCTGTGAGGAAAATTGAATTCTTGAAGTGCAAAATTTTCTAATGGCATCACACAACCTTGTCTGACACATTTACCGTCTTTGGGTCCCACTAAAGGAAGTTAAAGAAATTATGTGAGGAATGGTGCATGTATGAATTGCAGCTGAGCTGGCCAACCTCCCTTGGAAAGGCCAGGGAGAGGAAGAGACTCTCACTCAACTGTTTTTAGTGGCAAGTTGTGGTCTTTTTTCATTTAGAATACTGGAATACTAGCAGCAGACCTAGCAAAGATAGATGAGTGAGTGAATGGCAGCAAACAGGTCAAAAGCACATGATGAAGCACTGAAAGGAAAGTATGGCATATGGGAGGATATGTCTTAGAGGAGGGGAAGATTGCCTAAAAATAAATATATGTAAATAAATAAATATGCACGTATGTATATGTATAAACATATACAAACTTTTCTTCTTTGAAAACTGTATTGTTATGTCATAGAGAATTTATACAGAAAATATTTGGCTTCTCTGGCATCTATCTCTCTGTGCTGGAGAAACCATGGACGTTTTGGTTTAGGTCACATTTAATATCTGTGATTTCTGGAGATGTGTTACTTTTAAATGCTATGTGTGTTTTATTCCTCATGTGTGGATTCCCGGATCACGTTTTCATTGCAGTCTTTCCTTGTTAAACTAGTCTATTGTATCATGGGAATCCTTAAGCAACGAGAACAGATTAGGTGAAAGCATATGTCAAAATATTAAAATTTCTCATGGGATAGAAACTCCCCATCCCACACAGACAGCATGTATAATCTATTGTTGCCATAGTCTCCCACGCAATTCCTTCGTATCTCTTCCTCTTCATCAAGTGCTTAGTGACCAGAGACTGGCTTTCAGAAAGCCATGTAATCCAGAACGGCCTGAAACAGGCACAGGGTCTGACTCTGGGGGACATCCTGTACAGGGCTGAGTTGGGCTCAATCCTTGTGGGTCACCTCCAGCTCAGTATGCTGTGTGATTTGGTGATACCTGTGTGCAGTGTGGATGTTTGGTGGGAGAGGCAGTTGCTCCCCAAATCTGCAGGCATTACTCAGGTATCCTGCACACTGCTGGAATTTACTGAATCAAATTCCCAAGTGCTGGTGTCTGCATTTTCTTCATTTCTATTGTATCTTTTTTTGTGGGAGTTGGAAGCATTTAGTCTTCGTATGTACCTTATCCCCTCAAGATAGCGTGGTGAAAAAGCACAGTGTAAACTTATTTATTCATGTGATGATAAAACTGATATGAGATCAGGTGGTCAATTGACAAGGAGTAAACGCAGGCTTTTTAATTCTGGAATGCTTGAGTCCTTTTGTAATGTTAATGCGTTGCATGTGACATAAGAGGAGACTTTTGTGTATGTGCATGATCTCTTAGGCTTGTCTGGAGTGACAGAAATTCTTTACGGTGGCACCAAGCAGCTTCGCTATGAACCTGGAGCCTTTGCCATTAACGCCTTGGCAAACTGTCCGCTGTCACTTGCATTGCCTCAAGCACCCTGACGCTGCTGGTGGAGCTGTGGGGGGGGGGACACAGAGGGAGCTAGCCATGCTTCTGAGAATGCCTGCTTTCCAGATAACTGCAAAAATTGGGCTGGCACCCCGAAATTGTGTGTAAAGGTGGGCGCTGTGCAGTGCTTGGCCAGCGAGTGCATACACAGGCATGTGTGACACAGGAAGGTTTCCTTGTAGATAGCCACAGTCTAATGGAACGCGGCTGAAAACACGGGGAGCATGTGGGCGGGTTGTGGAGGTGGTATTTTGACCACTGATCCAGCCTGTCGTGTGTCTTATGCTTTCCTAAGGTAGCATAAATTTTTGTTTTCTGGTTTATTATGTTAGCAAAGGATCACATAAATTGTGAATGTGTAGATGTTCTGTCATAAAATCATGATAAAAAAACACAACAGCAAAATCAAAAGTCCTGGATTCTCTGTTAATGCAGTTTTCAAATTCCCAAGTTAGAGTGTAAAACTGAATTTATTTCTCAGCCTAGGGAAGGTTGCTTGTTTAAAACAGAAGAAGAAATAAAAGCGAAGTCCTAAACGGTGCTGTTGCCTTGAAGTGTTGGTATGGGAAAAGGTTATGGGATGCCCTGCAGTCCTCAAATCCGTTTTGATCTGGTTTGAATGCTCCTCACCTGACCAAAAGCATATAATGTGTGTGTCTGCATTACTATCGATCCTAATTTCCGGGCAGTGCCACTTAATGGCTTCTGCTCGTTTGGAGACGGCCCTGGGCTGACTTTCCCAGCAGTGCCAGTGTCATCTGTCCCTGAGACGTCCTCCACCCGAGCAGTCACCGCTTCTCCCCGAGCGCCGCGCCGCTGGCGTTAGCATTGCTCACCGCGCTTGGTTTCTTCCTTCGCGCAGCTCCTTAATGAAACACCTGATGAGTCAGTGTTAACTAATCTCACTTGGGTGTGTGGCTGTCACCTCCCTGGAGAAGTTCTGCCTCCGTCTTGAGAATGCCGCGAACCAAAGAGATGGTTTGCATTCAGCGGCAGCTTCTTTCTCCACGTAATTTTAGAATTTGGTACCGGTAGGGATAGCAAATTGGAAGTGAAACTGGCATTAGCAGAAGGAGATGTATGTGTCTCTTGTTCCCTCAGGCAGCACTTTTACATAAGAGGGACACTTTAGAGATGCATATTGAAATTGATTTCATCTTTCTGCCCCATTAAACAAGCAATTGGTTTTCAACAGCAGCTCGAAGATGAATCTGAGTCAAAGCAGGATGATTACCTGGAGGAGAGCCAGCTTGGCCATTGTTTGTCCTCTGCTGTTTAATACTCAGTGTGTAGTGATACACACATAAGCGACTGCAAACTCCTCCCTTCAAGAGACAATAGACTAAATTAATCTGTTGAGAAATTGCTGAGATTCCAGCCTCCCTACCAACTTTTTCATTTAACTATGTTAAATACTGCTAGTTGGAGTTGCTCAACTCAATGACTCACAGCCAAACATTGTAAAACATTATTTTTCCTTTTTTGCATTTCCTATTTATAAATGGATGGTTTGGAGTTCAGTTGGGTTGAATACACTGAGGTGAAACTTAATTCCTGTCAGCTGATAACAGCTATTCTTCATTCAAACACAGAATATGCTCTACTTTCACTCAAAAAACTGAGTGATCTTTGCATGTACATATCAGCAACCCCAAAACTACAATGTCTTGAGGGCACATGTGCCTATCCCTGTTTTAAATATCTGAGTTTCGGGTGCTCTAGTGAGTAACCTGACTTTAGAAAGGCAAGTATGTTAAGGAGTCTCTTCAAATTCCAGCAGGCCTAATCTCTTATGTTGCAGTATTTTCCATCCCAATTATTTTAAAGGAAAAATAGATGTACTTGAAAGCCCTTAATCATTGTCACGATTCATCTTTTGGTTTGTTGGTAAGGAAGCAAACATACTCTATTCTTATGGATGCTGACAGGAGAGAAGATAGAAAGATGGAGGAAAATGCTACTGCTGTGTACACTGTGCCTCTTAGCCAATTTAAACCAGCATTTTCATCAATTTCCCTTTGTAAGAACAAATAAGAAAATATAACTATTGCTATCTATAGGGAGAGGGGAGTGAATCTATAAATTGAAGTTCAAGGTTATTGGAGCTCTTATCTGTCCATAATATACGTATATGTCTCTGAGCTGCTGAATATTTTTATTGCTGCTGGTTTAATAATTAATCTACCCTTTGGAAGCTGCAGGCTTTATGCCTAGGATTAATGCACTCTTAACACCCCCATGTCTACCACCTTGTCCTGAAAGCTAAGTGGTACCACAAGAATCTGCTGCAGGGGGCTTGTTCCATCTTTGATCGTGTGTTCGTATGTCTTCGTAGAAAGCATTTGTAATCCCTCTCTGCTGCCAGGTTCAGACATAAAATCTCCAGGGCTGTTCTGCAGATCTCTTCTACATTAGTTTGGAGGGCTGGTCCATTAGCAACTAGGAGTGGTAAATGGCAGGTTTCTCTGAACTAGGCTATGAAAGAAGGCGTGTGCATGACTGAAAGGGCTGTTGCATGTCTGTCTCCAGCTAGTGGTGGGGAAATGCATGCCTTTAAATCACAAATCTTGCTGCTTTAGGATAAACTCCTTCCCCCATATCAATGACTGAGTCAGTTCAGGGCCTTTCTCTGCTTTCCTTGGAGACACTTTTCTTGATGAGGTGTTACTAAGTAAGTTCTGTCAGCCGGCATTGCAGTTTTTTGGTGCCTGTGTGCTTTGTGTTTTTCCTGTCCTATCTTGTTGGTGTAGAAAACTGCTGAATTAGTGTAGAATGTCTGCCACAGTGAAAGTGGGGTGAAGCAGGATGGTCAGCTGCTCCCATTTGCTTATGAAGATCCCATTAGGTTTCCTGATGGCATTCTCTGAAATGAGGAGCTCTTGCTTTTATCAGGTGGGAGAACCAATACTGTGTGCCATGCTCTGCCCTGTTCACCCTTCTGATTTCCATTAAATGTAAGTGATGCCTGCCACGGATTGCATGTTGTGCATGCTCCAATGTGTCATTCAGGAGGACGAATCTCCATCTGTATGTTGAGCATTATGCTAGGCAAGATGGGATGAAGGAAAACATCTTCTATCCTTTAAGGTATGTTTGGTGTATTTCTGATTCCTGTGATAAAGGGGAGAAGAGAAGTGAGGCGCAGAGGCAACACACTTGTCGCAAGGTAGCTTTTGTGCTTCTAAGAAGGAAGTGTTTTGTTGAAGGCAATTGCATTGGGACAGCCAGTTATGCAAGCCCTCCTAACTATGAATGGAGGGATACCTCTGTGGCAGAGTGGATGAAGCAGAAGGAATGAAAATAGGAGCTGCTGAAGCTACATCTGTGCACTGGGGAGAGGGAAGGACAAGGAAACTTAGGATAGAAACATGTAATAATAGGATTCTAACTCAATCATATATTTCTGAAGCACAAGGAAAGAGAGATAAAAATGTGGAGTCCTGATTTCTAACAAGATTTGTTTTCAGCTAATGCATGGAGAGACTTAGTGGCCAATATAAGCCTTTTGAATAGATCCCTTCCCTGTTTTGTTTGCATTTGATGTTTTCATATATGCAGAGCTTGAATTCTGAAGGTCTCTTCAGCACCTCCAATTGCATCTGAGCAGAATCTTCTTTGGTGGGTGGTGGTTTTTTTCCTATTTGTAGCAGCAGCCCACGCAGATAGGAGCATGTGACATTTACCTTCATGGCTGCAGCCATGGTTTTAACCCAGGTTTCCAGAAGCAAAAAAGTTACATTTTTCTGCTTTACTGAACTGGTTTTAATTCAGTTAGGGCATTCTTCAGTCTCCAAGCGATGTCGTACAGGTTGTCTAGAAGTAATAGCACAGCATGGTTGCACTGCCCAGCCTTGCTGGTGGGCAGTTTTTCAGTTAAACCAGGCCTGTGCTGCTTTGCTCCCTGTGGAGCTGCTGTAACTGCACACACAAGGAGCACTGGCTACAACTGGTGGCTGGGAGAAACACTGGTACTATTTTTCAATCTGGAGTGCTTCTCTCCTCATTTCTGTCAGTCTGCAGCAGAATATCTGCCACTAATGCAAGGGTGCCCCATCAGAAAAAAGTCATTGTCATTCCCATGGCAATCACAGAAATACAATATTCTTAATTTTATTTTAACTGTGGTTGAACACACAAGTTTCTAGATTTGCAATACAATTTAGTTTGGTTGGTTGCTGTAGCAGTGACACTTTAAGTCATCAGAAATACTGCTATTTTGTTGTAAAGCCATATCGATTTTACATTATAAACAGTGATTACTGATTTTATTCTCTGAAATTTAGCTTTCTGTAAGGAATTGTTGTATAAAATGAGACCAAAGCTCTAACAGCTTTGATTCAGTTGTGTTGGTGATACGAGTTGGTTAGCACAGGCTCAAGTACTCTTCCTTCCAGGAGCTGAAGAGGACGACTTTTTGGTGGGATTAGACAGAGCTTCTCCTAGGGAGCCAGTTCTGTGCACAGCATCCACAGATTCTCAAGAGGTTTGTTTTGAAACAACAAACTTTTTTTGTGCTACCCTGGTTGTAGCCTATTTGCATTGTAGGGGTAATAAGATGTTCCCTCTTGCTTCCCCTCACATTAGAGACTTTATCCATTCTCCCTGTCTACTCCACATGCACCACACAACTTACTATTGTCTGTAATTACTATTTGAGCTGTTCTCAGCTTAGAGATATTGATTTGTCTTGGAAACTGACCAGTGTTTTCCATGGGATTACTTCTCTTTGTTACAGTTGTTATAGTCAGGATGGTTTAGGCAAAGCAATGAAACAGTTGGTTTTGGGGCACCAAAGGCTGATTCAGGTCTCAGGAACCTTGGTTTGCAGCCCAGAAGTGCACACTGCCCCATCCATGGCAGATAGTAAGTGCTATCTCTTGCACACATGCAACTAATCTTTTGTCTTCCTTGAAAACATGAGGGTTTTACTTGCAGGGATCAATACTGGTTTGTGATTACAGAGTGTGCTGTAGGAGAGGATTGTACTAATTTTTGGTTAACTGGTAGCAGAGCAGAGTAAAGCAAATTTTTGCCTGGTGGAAGGGCAAAGCTAGCATTGAAGGCTTACCTTCAGTGGTCTGGAAATGCCTGCTTTATAGACATGGGACAACATTTTCTCAGTAAGAGTGTGGGCAGATCTAATTAAACAGTTCTCCCTGGACAATGTTTAGGTTGCTGCAGTGGTTGTTTCGACCAGGTTTCTCACTTGTGTTGAAACTGTCCTAGAGTACCATGAGTGCTGGCGTCAAACTTTGTCCCTAGGCAATGATTTTGTTTGTTTGAAGCCAAAGAAATCCAAGAAGCCAAGTTAACTTTATGTGGGTTTCGTCTTCACCCATGAGGTTTCTGCTGGGTTTTTTTTTTTTTAGAAAGAACTCTCCATGACCTCATAATTGAATAAAATGAGACTGCTAAATATGTCTGGGAGGATTGTTAGATTGTCATCAATATTTCTCATCGCATTTAGGCCCACAGACATTCTTTTTTAAGAAGTGAAGAATTCAGGATGGATGTCTCTGCAGTCTATAGACTTTACTCATTGGGGTTTTTTTGTGTGGTTCTGCATGGATTTATTTGGGAAGGTTAATTGCTGGGTGAAACTATCTGCCTTGACAATCAATGGTTCTGGGCAAACAAAGGATTTTAAATTTATTATCCCACAAATGAGACTTGAAAGGTTTGCCTTATCTTTGCTTCCCTTGCCCTCTAGACAGAGGCAGGAAGAGATGCTGCCCTTTGGGTGCTGCCTGCTTGTTCCCTGCGCCCAGACGAGTGCCAGAGCTCTTAGGAGGAGCACCACAGCCCGTGGTACCATGAAGGCCCTTCTTACTGTGTCACAGCTCTTCTGCAATCCTGTGCAGGAATGCAGAGAGGGGAGGAAAGTCCTGTGCTTTGTGGGTATTTTGCTCAAACCAAGCTGGGGGGAGGAGGAGGGAGCTCGATCCAGATTGCCTGTTGTTCACCCTCATCTGGCTGTGTTCTTCTGCTTTCCTACCCCCTCATGCCTCTTCCGAACTTCCTGGCAGTCATATTCCATAGCATGCTCTTTTCACCCCATTTCAGGCCATGAAGCAGTAGCACAAGAGAGCCTTTGTTTAGCTGGAGTGCTGTATCTGAATGCTGTGAAAAGCATTGTGGCAGCTGCTTATGTTTGAGACTGTGCTTGGGGACGTTTTGGAGGGGATCTGTGTGGCCAGCACCCTCTGAGCTGAGCAGCAGAGCTGTAGAGAGGCTTTAGGGGTGCAGAAAGGATGCTGTAATGTGAACTGCATGGAAACACACTGGGTGCCAGTGCTGTGGAAGTGTTTCTGCAGAGCAGCTTCTCTGTGCTGATGTCACAACAAAGCGAGTCTAAGGATATCCATGAAATAGAAGAAACTTCTTTGACATCTGATCAGTGGTACAGAGGCCAGAGAGAGCTGTGGTGGCAGCTGCATCGTCCGCTTGCAGAAGGAATACCAGTTCTTGGGGAAATTCTCAGCTCTACCAGCAAGGTGTTTTCCTTCACTGCCCAGGTCCTTGGCCATGCTGTGTCCTGCAGCCAGCCCGTGTCTGTGTTATTGTTGTCCAGCATTCTGTACCAAGAGCCATTGAGAGGAGCTGTCCTGGGAAGGCCACTGGCACTACAAGAAGCCCTATTTTGAGTCAGAGTGTTGATGCTGTGCTGCAAGTGCATCTTGTTCAAAGACTGTACTAATTATAAATTTGTCTTAGGAGCTGAGGATAAAAATATCTTTAGTCAGCCTGTCTCTGTAAACAACCTGTGATGCTATTTGGAAATGTGGTATAGTTTTCACATTGCAGGGAATGTGTGTGCTGTATGTGAAGGACTTCAGCAGCAGAGCTTCCTTGTGGTCAGGCTGACAAATAAAGCAGAGAAGGAATTGTTTTGCATGCTAGAGATGGCAAAGTGGATATTCATGGCATCCTTTTCCACACAATTAGGGGAGAAATTTAAATTTACCTCAGGATTTTAGGAGGAAGGATGTTTATTACATCAAGCATAGGCTTGGTAATAGTACCTTCTTGTTTTTTAAATAAAAAAAAATGCCCTTGAAACACCTTCTCTGTCCTGGCCATATGAATTTGGGTGGAATCTCTACTGTACATTGCAGGAGAGGATTTGCTTCTCTGGTGCAAGAAATCAGCTGGCTCACTGCTAATCAAATGCTGATGTGTACTGTCATCTGCAAGGTAAGTTTTCCTTTCCTACTGGGCAGGAGTTGCCAGAGGCAAGAGGAAGAGCTGGGTGCCAGCTGCCAGCGACAGACACACAGGGAGCGCCCATGAGCGGAAATGATGCTGGATCTCCGTAACAGGACCTGTCTGCACAGCTGGAAGCTGCTGCAAAGTGGCAGCGAGAGGAAATCCCACAGCTTCCTTTGGCTGTCTTGGGCTGATCCTGACAGATCTGTCACTTGGTTCCTAGTGGAGCTGAGTCCCCTGTGAACACCCCCTGACCGTGTTTCAGGCAAACCTTCAAATGCATGCTGGGCGCTTGGGAAGATGAATTATGCTTTTCAGGGAGGTAAAAGCACTTTGCCTTTCCTTTGTTCTTCAGCTCCACTGTGACTTAAAGCAGGATGGTGCAATTTTTCCAGTTTCCTTAGGATAATGCCTCTTGCTGTAGGTCCTGGGCTGCCCCGTGTTCTGTATTCTGCTTTTAACAGAACAGGGAAGATACAGGGTGAGGAGGGAGGAACAGATACAGCCCCTTTTGAGTGTCTTCCAGTTCAGCACTTTGGAAGCACATCGACAGGCTTGAGGGAAAAAAAATGCCTGAATGTGAAAGGGCTTACCATCGGAACTAAATTATTAATCAGATTATTAAAAGAAGAGTGTGCAAAGATGTAAACTGAGCATACTCCAATGCAGGCTGTAATGAGCTAAAATTATAGCTGTGGTCTTGGGAAAAGACCACACTCTCGATTAGCTCAGTGCTGGCAGCTGTCTGAGCACCTTCTGCATAAGGATGATGCCAGGCATTCGTCAACTTTGTACTCATTTTTCAGTAGCTTAAATAAAATGGGATTTAGTCTGTATCAGCAGTAGATAACAGCACTGCCAGTCAATAGGGTGCTGTAAACCTCTGGAAAAAACTCTGGAACCTCTTTTTTTACCTGCTGTCTTATAACTCCCCCAGGTTTTCTCACTTGTTTTTCTCCTTGCTGTTTGTCCTGCAAATGTGTATATTGAGCTTTCCTGTGATGTCAGCCTTCTCTGTGTCCCCTTCTTGCAACAGCTCTGTTTCCAGCTGTTAATCATATGTGCTTGAATCTGTCTCCAGCAGTGTTTTAAAAATTGATGGCTTCCTCTTTTAGTTCACAGCCTCTCTTTTTTTGACCATCTCTATTCAAGAGTCTATTTTCTGACTCTGTTTTAAAGGAGGTGACCGCCTTGCCTCTCTTGCCGGAGTGTGATCATTGGCATGCATCTTCTGCATTTCAGAGCAAAGGTGAATGACGTGTTAAGAGCTTTAGAATGACCGAGTGACTAGGTTTTCCTCCTGTTTATTTTGGTCTTTTTTAATGCTGTTGTGAAAAGGATGAGTTCAAGAACCAGGTCTTGCAGGGTTTTTAAAATCCTGTTAAGTCTGTTTTCTCTGTTTGTCACTAGTAGTGCTTCAGGCAATATCTTTCTCCTCATGAACATGAAGGTCTTGCCTTAACTGATGACAAGCTCAGATGTTACAGCAGTGTGATTTAATTCTGAGAAGTGCTAGGGTTTGAGTGGAAGTCAGTCTGCATTTAGGGTAGTAGTTAATATGCTCAGAGCTGTAAGGGAACGTGTTTGCTAGGATGACGATGCTCTTCTGTGCCTTTCTCTGTTCTCCCTTCCCCTGACCCCACTTGTCTCTCTCTTTCTCTCTTATATTAATTAATAATAATCACTGTGTGGGTGGGGCTTTATAGAACCAGAAATGGAATGAACTATGAATGACCCAGGAAACTTCTGCCATTGTGCATGTATATATAGCTCCTAGACAGCCACAACAAAGAAGATACTGCTAATTATTTTCCAAGTAACTTTGACAGAGACATGAATAGAAAAATGTATGTGAATATTTTTGGAAGATCATCTGAGCTAAAACTCTAAGCTTGGAATTTGCTTGATCTGTTTTTAAAATATGCTCAAGACATATTTAATAGAAAGTTTAAAAAATGAGAGGGAACTTTTCTCTGAGGAATGAAAATCAATTTCAATTTTAAATGAAAACTGAAAAATTTGGACAGGATTTGTATTAGATATACTTGGGAAGGTTGGGAGAAGTGTCAAAGAAGTCTTTTCCTGATAAGTTGTTCTGTCTGTACTTGGTACAGATATCTCATATGCTGCAGAGCTCATCTGAAAAAACAGGAAAAGAAAGCCATACAGAGAGCTGTAAAATATGCTGATTCAGGGATAAGAAATTCTTATTTGGAACATTCGGGTTGTGGTAGTATTTTAGGCTTCCTTCATTTCTGATAAATTCATTTATATTCAGTGATGCTTCTTGGCAGTATCTTGTTTTCTACACTGCAGAAAACCCTGATTCTCAACCAGAAAAATAACAGTGGAGGAGAGAGAGCAGGGAAGTGTAGGCAGGTGTACAAATAAAGTGTGAATGGTTTTCTGCAAAGAGGAAGACTGTCATCCAGGGCCTACAGTGGAAGCCACTGGTTTTTCTGTATATTATATGTAGCCTGAGAGACATTGCAGAGACTTCATGTGAAACTGGGAAAGCAAGTGCACATTTCTTTCCCCAAAATGATTGTTCCTACCTACTTTTTCTGAGAAATGTACCAGCTTTGTCAATAACCAAGTAGTTATCTTTGTCATCTTGTGTTACTGCAGCTCTGAAGTGCTCTGTTTTTGGTGGATGACATTCTGTTTGTATCCTTTACACATCTTTCTGGTCCTTCTGCATTTTCATATTGTCTTGTGTCCTGAAACAATAATCTAGTTGGTTGCTCTTGCCTGGTTCATTTCTTGTATCTTTCAAGTCACAGGAGGCTTCATTTACCTCTGTTCACAATCTGCTGAGTTCAGGCACTTCCTTAGCTGATGTAGTTTCGGCTTCTTGCTCTTAGTTTATGTTCCAGCTAATTTGGAAATGTTTTGATTTTCTACCACTTGTAGCTCTTCTGCACAGGAGTCCATTACTGTTCATGTGGCCCAAAGGAATGGGGTGAAAGAGAAGTGTCTGAATCCTCAGTGATTGTGGCTGCATCCAGCAGGGCCAGAGCCCTCTGAGGATGTAGGGCTCTGATACTGTGACTAAAGAGGTGTATTTTCTGCCAGGATTTAAATTGTTTATGTCTTCTTCCTCTTGTAGGAGGATAATGTTCTTGATTGTGGTGTCGCTCAGACTTTTTTTTTTAAAGCGAGAATCAGTGTGATGTTGACCCAAACTGTTGTAGTTTTGCTTCATTTTTACCTGTTCTTTGGGGTTATTCCACTCGTCCTTCAGAAAAACTGAGATGAGCTTCAGAGGGAAGACTGTCGCCTCAAACATAAAGCCTTTCCTTAAATTTGTGGGCTTTTTGTATGGAGTGCCATTCAGAAAAGGAAACTTTTTTTCTTCTTTTTTTTTTTTCTCTACCTTCAGTATAAGCTGTAGTTCAAGATTGTGTGGGCAGGTTGACCGAGGGAACAGTTAATAGCTTTTGTTCTTGTAGCTTTTAAATTTACAGTGTAATTACACTAGAGTTTGTGTGCTAGCCTGTAAGCAGTGATCGTACTCCCAGCAGCTTGGGCACTCTTTGGCAAGTATGAGAGCCATCTGAAGTAACTGGGTGCAAACTGGGCAGGTTGCTTCATGTAGAGCTGAGGTGCATATAAAGTGCTGTTTCATCATGCTCAGGGTAAGATTCTCTGGCCACTGGAAGCTTTTAGGTATGGGAAGGACAAGTAACTCTGGATCAAAATTGAAAGGCATCAGCAAACTCTAATCTTCAAGTCTATTTACTTGCAAATGAGAAAGAAAAAACCTCTTAAAATAACCCCACAACAACCCAACATAACAAAAAGAAAACCTATAAAAAACCCTCACAAACCCCACAAAAACACAGAAAAACTTCCCAAACAAAGCTTCCAGCTACTTGTGTGTAGGCTGTGTGTTTGTGGGGCTTTTCCTTGTTGTTGCAATATATATTTCTCTCTCTGTGTTTACTGGCATACAATTTGCCTTGTGAAAAACCGGCATGTTGCATACTGAGTCTCTGTTATTTAACTGAATTCCCCTTGTCTTTTTTATTAGTAATCATTATGGACCTGTGAGCAGGGAGGTGACATGTTGGAATATATGAAGTAGAAGTAACTGCAGTGAAATCAGATAATTGGCAGTTCGGTGGGAGTGCAGGGAAGACAAGACAGCTTGCTTGGCTGCCAGCTTGACAAAGCATGTTAATTCACTGGAGTTTTCTTTTGTTTTATTTGTTCTTGATTTTGATTCCTTATTTGAGCTCTGTCTCCACCTGAAGTGTTCATTGTTTATGTAAGGCAGCACTGTTATTCCTTCAGGGTAAATGCTCATAGCCACTTGTACCAGTAGAAGGACTGGGCCTGACAGAATTGATGCAGAAATACAGCTATCAGACTGGATTTGCCTTGTGCTATAGCTTACCCATACTCTTCTGGGCATTGTCACGCCCAACTTACTGCAAAGAGCACTGCTTCTCCAGTGTGTTATTGTAAGGTGTTTGTTCTAAGCTGCTTCTCAGGTGCTGAAGTGAAATCCGGTTTGCTAGCTTATCTGTACCACTATGCCTTTAGAAAGAATGGGGAGAATACTTCATTTTGCTTTCCTTTTGCCCTGTGCCAGACAGAACTGATAGGCTGTGACAGTATTAAAAAAACCCTGCAGAAGGCAGAGAACCCCTGCAGAAGTGGGGAGGAAAAAACCAGCTCTTCCTGGTGTTGTGTTTGCCGTGCTAAGACCATTTAGCAAATGTTCGCAAGTAGTAAGTAGAAGGGGTTGGGGTTTTTTTCCAGACATTAAGCACTGCATAACTGAAACTTTGTTAAATTGTTGAATCAATTTATATATTCCTCTCAAAAGCAGGGGTCAAGCTTTCTTGGCACAGGCAAACATTCAACACTTCTTCTTATTTAATCCAAACAATCTTTCCTGCTGTCAGCCAAATTGCCCATATCATTTCATGTTCTGTGCTGTCAACACAGTCTCTCTTCTCCATAGTACATATGATCTCATATTGTGCACAATAACTCCAGATTTTTTTCTGAACTATCAAACCAACTTGACCTGAAGGAAAAACAATTTTCTTTTTGCTATATTGATGCTTTCTATACATTCCCTATATTAACTGACTCTATACTCTTAAGATTAAATCTGCCACTAGAAAACAAGTTGAAAGTGTAAGGCAAGAGTCATGAGCAGCTTATGGTAACTGCTAGGACTAGGTGGACATCAGAGCATAATATCCACCCTTGCTGCACCATGGCTAAATTATGAATATTTTTAATAGGTTGGTAGCTAATTTTAGCAGCACAGATCTTCAGCTGAACATTTCAGGTAAGTTTTGCAACTTACTTAAGTTAGTGACAGAGTAAATTAGTGTTAATCAGAACCAAGCCATTTTAAATGCTCTGACAGGTCTCCATGTACCAAGAAGGGCAGAGCACTCAGTCCTGAAGGTGCAACAGTTCCCACAAAAGCAATGAGCATTTCCTCTAGCCGTATCCTTTCTCTGGCTTTGTAGTTTAAAAGCAGCATTGTAACTTGTCTTCTGTGGCTGCCTCAGGTGGGCATTTGCCTTGGAAAGGAAATATCCTGAATGAAGTCTTGGTGCATGCTTCTACCACAGACGGCAGTCAGAAATAGTACTCCAAATTTCCCAACTTGGCCTTAAATTTTCTGTGTCTCTAGGCCAAAGTGCTTGTTGTTCTATTTGACTTAACTTTTTAAAAACTTGTTATTCTAAGAAAAATCAACTCATGTAGCCCATTAAGTCACAGTGTATCTTCCTTGCACCACTACTTTCTCCTTTTCCCTGTGTTTGCATCACTTTTGAGCCTACTGACCAGATTCAGTCACACAAGATCAAGCCAAAATCCTCAAGGCTTTTCCTCAGGGTGGAGAAAGGACCTGGCATGGTTCAGGTGTTGTTAGTGGCTCTGCTTACAGGTAGCTCCTTTGCTCAGCATTAAGCCATCCAGAGAGAAGGACAGGAGTAGAGGACCAGCACAGTTAGGAAGAAGATGCCAGCCTTCTTCTAAGCCATAACTTGGGCTTACAGACAAGACAACGTGGGCTGTCCCACGTACCATATATACCATGGTGAATCATGGATCCTTTCTGGGGATTTGGTCCAATGTCCTATATTTACAAGGATCTCTGCAGGCAACACTCCACAAACTTGGCATGCAGATCCTCCTCATTACCTTGGCTTTCTTCCTGAAGCCAGGCTTGACAATTGCGGAAGTCAGAAGGAGAAATCAAAGAGGAGGTTCATGTGGAATCTAAGAGGTCAGCAGACCTACAGAGCAAGGTATGTTGGCCCAGCTTTGTGTTTTGCTTCAGGGCAATGCCATCCCACCAACTCCAACACTCTTGGCATTCAGCACTTTCAGAGGGCTCTCAGCTTTAGCTGAAGGGCAGGAGGAAGCATTTGCATGCACTTTAAAAGTAGCTAGCTAAATAGGTAAAAGCTCATAAGGTACTTAAGCTTTGGTCACCATTGCCAAGTTTCCACATGTTTAGAACACTGAGCGCTCCTGTAAACAAGATCTCAGCCCCTGCCCTCCTCCTGTGTAGGTGGCCACTGAGGTTTCACTTAGAGCCCTGTACATGCCTGTGTGTAACCAAGGCAATGACTGACCTAATGACTCTGTGAACTAGACTCTAGTGATCAAGGCTTGTTACATGGCTGACAAGGCTGGAAAATTCTAGAGTGTCTCAGAGCTTCCGGGACAAACTGCTGTGATGTGAATATTTCCCGCTCCTGGAGCAGAGGAGTCCCCTAAAGGCAACTGAATAAAAGAAGCAGCACAGCCTGGAGATGAAAGGAAGTGGCCTCTCCTTTTAGGCTAAATCAGTAGGTGCAGAGCTCTGAGGCTGGTGGCGGTTCTGACTTGTTTCACTGGAGGTTGAAACCCATGCTGGGCAGGGTTCATATGAAGTATGCTTCATATGCTGTACCCAGTTCATATGAAGTCCTCTGGAGGCCTGGTGAGTGGTGCAGATGGAGGTAATCTGTTGGTCAGAGGTGGCTGGTGCCTGTTGAAAAAGTACATCCAAGCATGGCAGCTGAGTTGAGGCAGGGGCGGCACAGCAGTCACAGTGACATGTCTCCATCCTTCAAGCAAAGACCATTGTCTCCACGTTTTTCCTGCCTAAGCAGGCTTTTTGTGAGGATATGTAATCTTTGGACTTTCCCTTAAACAAAAGGATGAGAAGAATGAAGAAAGTGTCATGACCATCAAACTGAGCTGAATTTATGTGTCTGGCAGTAAGACTCTATGTTGCAAAACTGAATAGATTTGCTTAGACATATATTTAAAGAGGAAGACTGTAGTGAACACACATGCAAGTTGATTTGTGTATTTAAATATATTTGTCTAATTTCTCTGACAAAAGTATAATTTTATCTATAAATGCATTTTGCCTGTTAGCTTGGTTTTGTGTGGTATTATATGTGTGCTGTCAGTTTTTGCATCTGAGATATGAGCCTGTTTCTTTTTTTTCCTTTAATACACATTTAAAGCTTCATACTTGTTTCTGAACACTGTCTTTTTTATATCTCCAAACATCAAATGTCAAAGCAGTAAAATAAACAGCCCCTCTTACTCCCCCCTCCAAATTAATTAAGGGAGAGCTTTTCTAGTGTTAAAAATTTTTAACAAGTTATAGCAGTGGTCAGACCTCCCATAGCTGCACAGCTCTTTGTCTCAACAAAAATTACATCAGTAAAATGTAGTTACAGTGGGCCAGAATATTGAGGTTGTGAGTTTATGATTCAGTAAATCTGGATTTGAAATGGCTTTTGTGGTTGCACCTTGCAACCATGTGGGCTTGATAGGTTTATTCAGGACAGTTTCACTCTGACAAATCTCCTTTGCATGCACTAGAATATATGAAGTCTATTTTAATTTTTTTAATATCCCGCCTCCTCCTCAGAAGATGATTTGATCCGTTCTCATCCGTCTACCACTGTGACTCTACTGTCAGATATTGCTGTCCTGCCTTGGACAATGTTGTTCAAGCCTGTCCAGCACTGAACTTGGCTGGTTGTTGTAAGAGAAATGTGAGTCATTTTGCACACCTGACTGTGATGTTGATACTTTTTTAATTTTTTTTTTAACATAGTGCTAAGACTAAGGCTTTGCTGGCTGTATGAAGCAAGGTCTAAAGCTTCACTCAATCAGTTTTTAACATGGCTGGTGACAACCATCAATATCCGAGCCAGAAAACCTTCTTTTGTCTGTAATGAAAGGATGGCCGGAGCAGTTTTAAAATGCCAAGGTCTTGAATGTTTTCTGTGTCAGCCAGAATTTAAGAAGAAGCTGGTGGGAAATGGAGAAAATGAAGTAGGCAGAGTGCTTCATGTAATACCCAAAATTGCAATGTCTGCTAGTCAGTGCATGAGGTGGTCCCTGTTCCTCCAAAATTCTAATTTTGAATCTTAAAGTAGACAAGGTATTTGGTGTGCAGAAAGTCAAGGATTTGGCTATAGATTTTATATTCTTGCCTTCAGACAGCAAGGCTGAAACTTTAAGGTAAAGTCAGAATTTCATTACTTAAGGTGCTTTTCAAGAGGAAATAGGTGGTCACTGGCTGGTAGTAATTCAAATGTGTTGACTTGTAATTAAATATGGCTGTCACATTCATTGGCGCTATTCCTGGAGAACTGGGTGGGTGCATGCTGGATGTGTACATGTGCTCACTGAAGTAGTTTTAGGGCTCAGCATACACTTGCTCAGATCCCTGATTAATGGTTGTTTTTCCCTGTTGGTCTTTGCCAAGATAAGCTTGGATGGAAAATGGAATTAAAAAGCACTTCATTTAAAGACTAATTATTAGTGAAACAAAAGTTTGTTGAAATTATCTTCTCTTTGAGCAAAATAGAAGTTTACCAAAATATGGATTTGCTCTTTCAAGTTAACGTGTCATTAAACAAAGGAAGCATTGTGGGTTTTATTTCTGGTCATCATGTCCTTCAGAGTTTAGACAGAGTAGATAACACAGTGGATACCAGAGAGAAGAGAAGCATAATCTTTCCACATCCTGAAACTTCCTAATTCCCATAGCTTGCTTTCAGTGGCAAGTTCAAAGCCCATAGAAGTATGTTAATTTAAACAGACTTATATTTACAAACTGTGTTTTGGCCATTTGAGGAAAAGTTTAGTTGTCAGGAGCTGAGTTAGACCTCCAAACTCTTGTTTCAGAGCCATTGGTCCATGGCTTTTGCAAGCTCAGTGTCTGACTTGCTTGAAATCTTTGAGAAGCAAACCGTTGTTTCCTTGAACAGTGTTTTGAATTAATATAGTTTTAATTTTTTTAGAATTAATTTAATTTATGATAAGGGTTTTTCAAATGTAAAATTAAAAGGATTTTATTTAGTGATTCAAATAGAGCTGATATAATTCCAGCTTTAAAAGTGCAGAAAAGTGTAATTTGTATTTAAAGGGTTCCACCTCACTCCCTAAATCCCCACCCACCCCAGCAGCACTTGCCTTTGCTTGTTAACCTTTTCTTAAAATAAAAATCAGCCAACTGTCACTCCTGAACTATCTCCAGATGAAAAGCCGCACACCTGAACGAGTTTTCTAGAAAGGAAGACTGGTCCTGTGTAGCACACAGCAGTGTTGGAGATAAAAAGTATGTGGCAGGGGGATATGGCTGAAAATAAGGTGAGGTTTTCTTGGGCTATCTGATATCTCTGCAGTGCACTTAACTTGTCAGCAGGTTCAAACTGAAGCCTGTCATCAGCTGCTGCGTGTGTAAGAAGGAGCATCACTCACCCCATCTCAGGAATGCCCAGGTCACCTCAGGGTGTGTGAGAGCAACAGCAAAAATGTCATTCAATGTATTTGACTTTCTAAATTTACCTTTGTACTTTATCTGACCCCTGTGCTGTATGGCAGTTCTTGCATTGGGGAAGACTGTTGGAGTGGTGTTTGCAGGGAGACTGGCACAAATTCTCTGTCAGGAGTTTGGGAATGAGAAAGGTCGCTGTTTATCTGTGTGGGCGGGTGTGTGCCCAGTGGGGAAAGGAGAAGCAGTGATTTAAGAAGAAATTATAAGGATATTTTATTTTATGCGCTGAACTTCTCTGGGGAAAAAAACCACAAGTGGTCTCAGTCTTAAGTGTTGTTCCCATTCTTTAACTGTCCCTTGATTTTAATTTTTTTGTTTTAAATTTTCTTTTGAGATGTCTGAATGAAATTGCCAAGTCAAAGGTCACCAGCTTACTTCAGTGCACTTTAGGATTTCAGCAAGCTTTAGACATGATTTAAAAGCCTCTCTATCAAAGTCTACCTTGAAGATGCAATAGAATAGAAAGTGTTCTCTGGTGCTGGAAACAGCAACCATAGCTATAAAATTGGTACAAAGGATGGTAAGTCTGTATCAGAAGCAAGGAATGTATGGGCTGTATGGTATTTGACTGTGGGAAGGGGTTGTGTCCCAGGCTGCTTGGGATGCAGTTCCTCTGGAAGAGAGAACCAGGATCTGAATAAGGATGCTTCCTTTTGCTCATTCCATATCTCTGCTCAGTGCAGAGACCTGATATGCTGCCTGGTTTTGGAAATAAGCAGGACTGCACCAATGAAATAGGCAAATTTTGCTAGTATCTCCAAGGAAGGGAAATATCTTAATTCCTTCACATCACCACTTATATTTCTTTATTTCCCATGCAGAATACATCCTCCACCTTTCTTCTGAGAAAAAAAAAAATTGCTCTTCTCCAAATTCTCACTTCTTTAGTAACTTGCATTTGTGTGCTTATGATATGTAAGAGAGGAAGATCTTACTGTTTGAAAGAGCTATCCTAGAGGAGACTTTGGCTTCTCTCAAAGAGGCATCTGATGGTGGCTGCTGAAGCATTTGAAAGGCATGCAGTGGCAAGGCTAGATTTGGGAAAAAAACACCATCAAGCATCTAACACAGAAGCAAATAGGAAAAGAGGGCAGGTCAGGCTGCTTGTTTTGTGGGATTATTTGTTAGAACTGAGATCTGTGCCTTTGGATTAGGAGCAGATTTGGCCCACGACACTAAGTCTGTAACGCCACAGATTGGTATGCCTTTGTTTTCTAAAATAAGATAAAGAAATCTGCTGTGTTGCCAGCATTGTAAATGTACTAAGAAATTATTTCTCTATTGCCTCTCCTTATTTCATTCCAAAGATGTTAAGCCCCTTAGTGTCCCAGGCTGTTACATTCACTCCAACAGACATTTGCATTTGAAGCTCATACAGCGCTTTGCAGTGAGCTTCTCGTGGGCAATGCAGTCACAGAGTACTTATTTTTTTCAGCCATGGCTTTGCTTTTTTCTAATCGCAGGGAAGACGCATTAGATCTTGGGCTTTGGATCTTCATACCCTTCAGTGTGTAAGTTATTATAGGGATCAGTTAGTTCAAGGAGTAGTATGTGTGGGAAATGCTGGTAATATAAGACTTTTGTGAGTTCTTTTATGAAGTGCTTCATCTAAAAATCTGTAACACTTGCAGACATCACTAGTTACCTTAAAGCATTATGGAAACCAGACCTTACCTACCCCATCTCATCTACATTTGCACATGTATTTGGGAATTCAGTGCTTTGGTTTCTCACCTGACAAGGAATGTGGTGAGGATCATATTTCATGAACCTACCTGTCTCCTCTGCTATGCCTGTGGTGCTTTGGTAACAAACATCATTCCCCAGGGCTGCACAGCCAGTAGACTTTCTGACATAACAGCTTGCTGTTGAAACAGTAGTGACATATGGCATGGCAGGGTTAGCCCCAAACTCGGGCTTTTGTTTTTCTATTTAGAGAAGGTGCCTCTGATTGCTGCCATCCCTGCTCTCCCTGTTTCATCTCCTGCTCCCACTCCTGCTATGTGCTCTGGTCGCCACATGGCCTCTGTCATTGTCAAAGCAGCCCCAAGATTTGGAGCAGGGATGAGAGCCCTGGGTGGGCTGGTACCTGTGCAAATACTCAAAAACTGCTGTGCTCATTGAGGTGCCTTAAGTTTTAGCTTTTATACTTTTCAGACTCTGTGCTGTTTCAGTGTCTAGTTCTGGGCTTCATTTTAAGAATTGGTAAGCTTTCTTCACAGAGTAGGTAGACAAAACAATTCCTTTCTAGCTTGGGACTAAGGACAAATTTTAGGCCCAAGAGTGGAAACAACAGTGAAGAAGGAGAGAGAACAAGGAGGATGGAGCTTCATAACCTGAAGCTATAATTGGACAATTAAGTCCAATATACTAATCGACCAAAACCTATAAAAGTGTGAGACCTCGTGACTGGTTGTCCATTTTTTGGTGACTATTTGTATATTTAACTTGGTTGTAGCCCTGGCAGGATTCCTGCACTGCCCAAGCTGTGTCCTTTCAATAAATACCTTTTTATCCTTTTATTCTACCTAGTTTCTGTTTCCAGATCAGCCTTTCCAGGCATCAATTGCACCACAGCTATGCATGGCTTCTTCCAGGCAGCCTGTAGCCAGACCTAGTGTACACAAGGTGTTCTCAGATAAATGTATTTGCAGAAAGATCTGCCACTCCCTTCCTGGAGACTGCCCCCTCCTGCTCTTACTTATCACTGCTTAGAGCATGCAGTAGTTTTGTGTTTGTTTTTATTTAAAAAGACAGCAACAAAACCAACCAAACAAAAACCCCTCTTTTATTTTAAAATAATTTTCTGTTCTCACTGCAAAAAATTTTGAAAGAGGGGAGAAGTTCACTTAAGTGGAAGAGCTGTAGTCTGTTTTCCAGAAAAGGGATTCAAATAGTATGAGTGTCCCAGCAGCAAATAGCACTGTGTTAATGGCACTCCAGAGAATTTTGCAGTTAGCTGGTTTCAGACATGTTTTTAATTAATACGGTATCTTAGTTCTATTGAATTCAGAATGCAGTCATGTCTCAAATATTGCTTGTTGCTCTCAACTTCTGGCCATCTGAACCTTAGAAAACTTGCTTCAGCTATGATGGGGCCTAATGTGAATCTTTAGGAGACTGGATATTTTTAATTAACCTGGTTTTTGGAGAGTGCAGTATAAGTCAGCTGTATTCTGATGCTTTCTGATGCTGAAGCACATGGAGTTTTCCCTTCTTCTGGAGCATTATAAATTGATTTCAAAATCCACGGGCCAGTTGTAGTTGCCCTGCTTGAGTCAGAAAAGTCAGGACATGAAGAGGAAATACTCTTCCCTCAGCCCACCAGCTTTCTGGCAGGATTTGAAAGACAAACCCAGACTACTTCATGTGAAGGAGTGTTATAAGCTGCATCCATACCTAGGTAAATTCACCATCTCGTTTCAGAGCATGGATTTTTTTTTTTTTTTTTAATTTGCTGCTTTTCTGAGCTGGAAAGAAAGCATTGCAGTGGATTTGTACAAAGCTGCTCTACCCTGTCCCAGGAGCTGGCAGCCCCTAAGCAAACAGGAGGAGACTGACGCATATTTTGAGAGTCAGTAGTTTTTGTGTTAGGCTCCTTCGGTGATACAAGGTAGGTAGTGGAAGTGTGGATAAATATTAACTGATTGCATATGCTGCAGCACATAGTCATTAAGTGGTTTATGTGTGAAACCATGGAAGGAAGAGGCCAGAACAGAGACACTTTCTTCTGTTTGATGTGAAATACCTGGTGGTGAGAGATCTAATCAAGAGAAACATGTTCTTAGTGTGGTTGGATATACACTACTCTGGTTTTAATTAAGCCTTGTCTGTCACACTTGGTGATGCTTGCAGTGGTACAAATGTCTGTTTGGCTCCTTTAACATCCAACACATTTTGTTGAAGCAGAAATAGTGTGGTCAGTCACTGAGTGGAAGCATAACTGAAGTGTTGGGTGCAGGCTAACTTGTTTCACAGGCTGAAGAAGTGCTTTTAATGTAAGACTCCTGCTGGGCAAACTTTCATTAGCTGAAAATGTTTGTAGATGCTGTGATCATATGGGTCTTTCAATATCAAAAGTCATGCCCAAAGTTATTTTTCTGGAGCTCATCCTGATGTTGGCCAGTCAGGTATCTTGTTGCCTCATGTTTTGTTTCTATCATAAAAAAAAATTAAATTCAGATATCTTTATAATTGCAAATTCCTATCTGTCTCTGAAATAAATTGTGCCTTCTTTGAATGTTTCTATGAGGTTAATGAATAATTGACTACTGAGTAAAAGGGAAGATCCTTTCAACAGGCAATTGAATCTGGTGTGATGTATGAAAATTAATGGTTAGGCTTAGAGCTTTAACTGTGATATAAATATTTTTAGTATTTAGACGTGAAGATGTCCTTATTAGCAACAATTTCAAACATTTTTATTTGTTTTGTATGCCTCTCAATGAATTCAGTTTCCCAAAAAATGAAGCTTAGAGTTTGTGTATTTAGGAGCTGTACTTGAATGCTAGGACCTATGTTACATTATTTGTGATTAGGTGAGGGAGATCAAGTCTGAGTTTGGGGCTTTTTTTTTCTTCCTCCTTAACATTTTTTCTCTCTTTGTTATGCTTGTGCAGGCATTTGTTCAAATTGAAAATTTAGCTCTGAGTCTTCGTACCTTCTAGGAAGGAAGAGCGTGCAATGATTTTTAAAATAGAAAATATTTTACATCTGTTGCTTTTATAGTTGGTTTTATATGTTAGCTACTGATAAGCCAGTAATAAATCAGTGCAAGCCCTGCACGCCTACGCTTTTCCTTCTTTGAACACAGCTTGGATATTTTTTGCTCCTCGTTCTTCTCTGTGTGGTGAGCTGCACAGGGAGTTTTCCTGTGTTGCAGAGGGATTTGGAAATGAAGTTGCTGCCACACTTCAGATCTTAATCTCCCTTGCTGTTTGCAGATGATTCTTTGCCAGTCAGCTGGGTCAATATTAAAACCAAGCTATGTTGCCTAAAACCTATCAGTGTCTCCAATTTCTCATATCTGGAGTTCCGAAATTGGCTATAAATTGAGTTCCCTTAAAGGGAGGAAGGCCACAAGTGACAAGGCTCAGCCATCTCCAGTCTGCCAGTGAGCTGCGCTGCCAGCCTGGGGCAAGGCAGGGCCTGATGATTTGCTTTGTTCCATTTTTGTTTACCAGTGTTTGTCTTCTCCTTTTAGGGGCTTGCATACCACTTTCTGGCAGTCATGAGTGACTATATTAATGTGGTTAAGTTGTCCCTGGGTGGTGGTGGTGGTGGTATTGTTGTTTTTATATTGATGTGTTATTCTCAATTCTACACCCCCTAAAAAAATTAGTATTTTCTTTCTGCTTTAATTTTTGTATATGTGATTATGCAGAAACGTTGCTGGTGATACCAGGACAGCAACAAGATGGCAGCCTGACAGCAACTAGCTCAGAAATTCTGTCTTTCAAATCCTCAGCCCTTCTGTATCCATTTGTTTCCATTTAAAAGGTGGTCTGCTTTTTAGTTGACTTTATTTTAATCAAATGCACATGAGTACAGGGCTGTGTTGTGGATGTGTTATTTATAGCCCTACAGCAGTCAGGTGCAAAGTGATCTGAGCAACAGCTTCTGGTCAGGTTAAAAGAAAAACCACCTCAGAGTGAAGGTTATACAAATGACTTAACTCTATTTAGACAAAGGTGCAGGTGTGTGATGTCTGGATTTTGGGGTGAGAGAAACTCATTACTGGTAGCGAAACTGTTGGAGGCTGGTTATGTGTTGTTGGAGTACCCATCCTCTGTATTTACTGGCAATTTACCCTTGGGCAGTGAATGCTGGAAAATACAAGTGGGAGGTGAGGGCAAGGGAGTGAACTTTACTGAATGACAGCACATCGGTGCCCTGGGAGCTGCAAGCCTCTTGCTGGAGAGTGAAACAGAGGGCAAAAGCTAATTAGCTGCTTTGCAATGTTTTCTTCATGAAAAGGTCATTTTTTATTTCATCACAAGTGCACTGGTTCTGCACAGTGGGTGCAAGAGGCAGAGTGAGTAAAATACAGGACCCTACCCTGCTTGCTGCTCTGAGGTAAGATGGTACCTGTGGTACCTCCCAGCACTGTGCTGAGATTGTATACAAAGCTGGGCAGGTTCTGTGTGGCTTGGGCTGCTCCCATATTTGTGATTTCTGATGCAGATATCTGGCACCTCACTCATCTGGAGCAAGTCAGGGTGTTAGGTCACCCAGCCTACGTGAATGCGTGACATTTCCTCTCCTTTGGGCAAGAGCTGGAAAGGAAGTTGATTTATTTAGAAAAGGGGGTTTTTTTGTTTACTTCTGTCTATTCATACTCTTAGTAGAAAAGACATTCCTGCTTCCATGTGAAACATCTGGCTAAATTATAAATGTGAGGAAGTGGCAGAAGAAATGGCATGGTTCAATTGTTATTTAGTTGTTAATTTTGTAGCTCTGATTTCTATATTCCGTGTTTCATTGTGGCATAGCCATATATAGTCTCATATTGCTGTTAAAATAAGCAAACAGTGATAATAACAGATGGGCCTATTCTTAAAAACCTGAGCTTAAATTTGGTGTTCTGCACTGAGGGAGGCAGTGCTGAAGGAAGGTGCTTCCCCATGCAAAGCCCTCAGGAGCCACTTGGAGCAGACCAAGTGCTCAGTGGTTCCAGCTGGAATTCCAAGTTTTCCAGTTCCTCCAGCTCTTGCCCTTTTTTAGATGGGAAAACAGTGATTAAAACTTCTCTGTGTCTGGGAATGTCATGCAAGTGGACAGGGATGTGTAAAGAGATCTGTGTACTGTCCAGTGCCAGACAGCCTTGTGCAGCAGCTTTCTCTAGGGGTCTGGAGAAATTCTCATTTTGATTGGAAACATCACTCAGCAAGACAGAAGAGCAGTTTTTGTCTTCTCTGCTTCTGTAAACATATACAAATGTGAGTGAACATTAATTTTATTTTTTCAAATTATGTGTCCATAGACTTTGTTTCAGCAAAAAACAGATCTTTCAGATTTAGTTATGCTTACTTCCCATGTAACCCAGAATACCTTTTGGATATAGTTCTTTAGATGGTAACTTGGTAAAATCTGGATATAGTGTACAAGGTGATTTTCCTAATTAGACTGTGCAACTTGTTAGATAAGTTTGCAGCCAGGAATCAGTTCCTCCTTGTTCCCACAGGTGTTTGAGAAAGTAGTTTGTAGGTTTGTAGTGTGAATGATCTGGCCTGGGGATGCTTTGCCCTCGAGCAGTGTGCCTGGTGCTGCTCTGGAGCCAAGTTTCGCGCTCTGTTGGATGTGTGGTTACCTGATCTGGGAAATAGTCAAGCCCCTAAGACGTTCCTGTGCCCGCAGTGTGCTCAGGTTTGCTGTGTGTCTGCAGGGACAGGGACCTGCCCTGGGAGGTGGTGGTGTCTGAGCCCTGCATGCGGGTGCTGAGGATCCACTGTCACACCAGGAAAGGCAGGGTCAGCCACAAAGGCTTTTTTCCTCCCATCTCTCAGCATCTTTCTGATGGATAGGAATTCTCATGTAGTTTACCACGTTCCTTTATGTGGCTGAATACGGTTAGGAAGCAAACTGGTTGAAAATTGTATCTCAGCTCCTGTACTTCTCCAGTTCAGCCCTTTTTTTAACCCTTTGCTGGCTCTGCAAGAAGACACCAAGCAAAATTTGGAAACAGTAGCTGAATTATTTCTGTTGTGTCAAGCAATGGAACGATTTATTCAAAACTGAGTGTGGGAAGGAAATCTGATATGATGAGCCAGGGGCAATCCTTCTGTTAATTATCTCTCTCCCCTCCCATGACCACAATCTTCTTTCTGTCATTCTTTCTCACTCACCCACCTTCTATACATTTGTCTCTTGCTACAAAAGGGTGGTAAATATAGGAGGTTTTTTTGAAGTACCTGAAACTGTTGCCTGAGCAGGGATGATCTAACACCACACACGATGCAACCCCTGCTTAGCAAACAGCACATAAAAGTCATGTTGCGATTTATGTACTATAAGCAATCTGAGTATTGATACACAAACAAAAAATATGAATAATGGAGAAACTGCTTGCAGTGTGCATTTGTCTTATTTGTCTACCTAACTTTGTGCAAAGTCAGTAGCAGAATTTACTGCAGAGAGAACCTCCCTGAGATCCTCCGACCTGAAGAGTACAGCTTAACTGTACCTCGGCAAGGGGAAGTCTACACCAGGCTCTGCAGAGTGGTCTCCTAGAGAGCATTGCCTCTACCCACAGCTCTTGGCTTTGGCTTTGTTACCATCACACTTATCAGGAGCTTGCATTTCAAACAGAAAATCATGTAGAGAAATAGTTAGGTACTACTAAGAGAAGGTTAACAATCATTCATTTCTCACAGTGTGGGTATGGGCATATATCTTCACAGTTTTAGCTGTGGCTGTGATGTGTACAAAGTCTACTGCTGTTGTAATCGAAACAAGTGAAATCCGCTTTCATGAATTGCAGCTGGATTCTTTCCAAGGTGCTTGGTTTCCTTTTAATGTTGGGCTATTAATTAGCTCAGCATTTCATTCTAGTTTTATTTGGAACAACTCAGCAAGTGTTGCCATATTTGAACTCTTCTGTAAGTGGCAGGAGTTTTCTTGAAAGAGATCTTTCACTGCAGAAAAGCGAACCATACCCATAGGAGGATGCTCAGGAAGATCCATCTATTCCCAGCCTACTTGCCAGCTTCCATGGAAGGAAGATGTGAAGAAACATGGTCTTTCTGTTTTCCAAAGTTATTGCAAAGCAATCAGAGGCTTTCCATCCATTCAGCAAAAACATTTATTTCTTACACTAGTTTTAACAGGATATATTAGCATTTAAAACTGAAGAAGCTACATATTCATCTTGGCTGTGAGAAACTCTTGAATGAAGTCACACATTTTTCAGGCTTGATTCTGGATAAACTTTGAATCGCAGTGGATATTTCTGGGTGGTCTGGTTTGGTATTGCACAGACATCCTTAGCACAGCAATTTACATGGAAATATGATTTGCTGGAGGCATTATAATGCCAATTCCCTTTTTATTGTTCTTCACTGTGTAATCAGGTTTTACCAAATCAAAGAATTTGGTACTTAACAGGAAAAAAGCTTTCACATGTGGTATTTATAAAGATAGCAAGGAAGAAATTTAAGGAATATTTAAGCTTTGGCAATTATGAGTCATTTTATGTTGTATGTGACAGCAGCACCTGAGGGATGTTCCACTGTGCCCACCTCTGTGTGTGTGCACGGGCAAGTGCTAGCCTTCTGAGTTACCCTTGGCTTGAAACAGACATGTGCTCGGAGAGGGCTGGAAAGGGAGTGCTCTTTCCCTGACAAGTTTTGTGCACTGTCACTGAGCCCATTGGATTACACTCTTTGCTGCAGAACTGCCCACAAACCAGCCATAACAGCACCCACTGTACAGAGCACTCCGTGTGCACAGAGTGGTGGAAAGTCTTCTCTACAGCACAGAGATCATGCATTTAACATAAGGAACGAAAGCCTGTAGCCAAATACTTAAGACTTGATTTTGAATGAAAAACAGAATTTTTGTTGCTTCAGGTAGCAGGTTTTTTTCTCGAGGTTGGATGTAATTTTTTTTTTTCACTTTGAAATCAATTGATTGAAAGGAAATCTTCACTGGTCTTTCCTCTTTTTTTTCCCTAGAATATATTTTTTTTCTTTCCTTTTGGGAATGTTACTTGGAAGATAAAAGCTCATTGGGAAATGGAAAAGGAAAAACAGTATCTGTACTACTTCTAACTGTGCACTATCTGCTTTTATATCAGGAGAAGTTTTCTCACCATGCATTTTTCTCTCTATGCATTACCACAGCCTCATTTTTCTTTTTGTACCCTCATGGGCTTAAAATTAGAGGAGATCTGACCAGAGGCTGTTGTGCCTGTTCTTATTCAGGCACAGTGGTTGTGTGCAGTATGTGGCATGGTTTTCTACTGTTGAGTGGGTGTCCCAATTCTGTCTGCCTGCCTTTGCCTTCCCCAGACCTGTGTCAGGGTTAATTCTGAACCCTGGAGACAGCGAATTATTAATGCAAAAGTCACCCCTTAGTCTGAGTGGCACCTCCTTCTCCAGTGAATGTGTGTGTTGCTTAAAGAACCCAAAATATAGCAGCTCATTGGCTCTGCATCCCTGCAGTTCCCCTTTCACAGTATTCATTAAATATCTATCCAGAGTGTGGGGCATAAATCTTTAAAAACGAGGGTGCCCTGGGGGCCAAATGTGTGACAGCCTTTCACAAAGAGGCTCACTAATTGCTTTTGATAAAATGGCCTGCGCTTCTGCTGGCCCTCGGTGCACGCTTTCAGCCAGCACCGCGGTGTTCCGGGCTCTCGGCGGCGTGGTGACGCCACCTGAGCAATTCAGGTCCCCTGAGAAGGGATGGGCTATTCAGGGCATCACCCTAATTTCCACTGATTGCTTCTGACATCACAGAAGGATCAGGGGAGGACTTTTGCCTTTATAGTTATATCGGTGTGTATATATACACATATCCATAAATACCTGTGTATGTTTATGTATACCTGTGCATGGGGTTGCAATTGTATTTATGAGAGTTTAATAAAAAGCACCCAATGTTTGCTTAGACTCTGTGTATGTAAGCCCATGGAGGGCTTGTTATGAAGTTGACACAAGTGAAAGGAGCAAGGTGCTTTCCAGGGGTTGTGTCTCTGGATGTGAGGTGCTTCAGTCAAGCTGTCTCCCTTTGATCTGAGGGAGGGGGTGCAGAGCAGGCAGAGCTTAATTATGACCTAAAAAGCACCAAGTGGACCATTTCTCGATCCTCCATTTAGTTTTTTCCCGTGCTTGTCTTTTCTGGTTGATAAGCTAGGCTGCAACCAACTCAAGTCTCTCATGTCAAATTCTTGTTAGCAATATGCAGCTCTGCTGACAATGTGCTCAAATCCAGGGCTCAGTGCATCTATTCACTCACCCAACAGCATGATGGTAATGGTGAAAAAATCCTTCTTGGAGGAGTGCCTCATGTGGGATTAGTGCTTGTGGAGAGGGGGTCTGCCCTGCTATCTCAGTGAGCTGGGAAGTGTTTAATAGACTTGAAAGGTGTTAGGCTGTTATTTCTTTGTTCCTACTTGTTTGAGGACCATCACCCATCTGGAGGTTGCAAACGAGCTTTTAAAACAGCTGCTATCAGAATATTGTTCGCCAGTTGGTAAATTAAGAGATGTGCAGATTTCCAGCTATTGAATTTCTTCTCTGTTCTTATTTTAAGTAGCTACAATATTGTTAAAAATTCGCTAACAAATACAGATGCAGATCTCTTTCAACTAAAGCATCAAAGAAAATTAGCTCCTCTGATACATCTCACATCAGTTTTTGTTTCAGCTCCTCTCATACACTCCTGTCAAAAAGATGTCAGTAATGATTTCAATCCTGTGAAGAGAAAAAGTGCCAGCTGTTGTGAACAGCAGAGGTGTTAGGTTTGCAAAGCATTGCTGTGACCAGTTGTGCATTTCCTTCAGAGAAATCCACCTTTTTGGAAGAAGAAATGCTCCCATCTATTTCTGTGCAATTAGTTTTTTGCAAAAATAAACAAATATTTATATGGGTTTGGAGAGTATCTTAAGAGGGGTAGAGAATTTTAGACAGGAGGTGGATGAGAATTTTTTTATAGATGGCAATTAACATATATAAAAACATATGTCATGGTAAAACTTTGTCACTTTTTAATTGCATTTAAATTAAGTCATCTTCATACTGAAATTAGTGTGCTCTGTATCTACCCATTTCTCATGCTCTTTGTTGCTGCTGTTTAGGTTTCCAGGGGCCTTCTCCTTGTGTTTTTTCATAGTGCTGTTATTCACGTACAGGAACTGTCACCACAATTCAGTGTTGGCTGGGAGCTGCAGAGATGCTGCTGCTGCTTTCCTCTGGAAGTAGGATAGATGGCAACTGCAGTACCTCAAATGTGATTTAACATTTCTTTGGGTTTATTGCTTTGTGAATGGCAGGCAGCAGGGTGTGTTAAAGGTTGCTTATGCAGTGAGCCGTCTGTTTCGTGAGATGTTGTTTGTCTTGTGCAATGTAAAACTTGGCAAATACAGATGCCATGGGATGAATGGGGGAGCAACTCATCCAGGGCATGGTTGCAGATATCTCTGCATCCCACACACTGGTCAGGGAGCCTCTGCTCAGGGTCTCCTGTCTCTGGAGGAGCCGAGGTCAGCCTTGCCCTGCTCTGCTCTGCTGCACATACATTGTGCCTGGGAAGTCCACGGCTCCTGCAACCGAGTTAATGAGGATTGAGTAAACACCCTGCATTGAATCCAACCTGGCTCCGTTCTTGTGGTCCAAACCCTCCACCTGTGGGTAGCTACAGACTGCCTGCAACTCAGAGGAGAGCTCCTCCTAAAATACCCTGGTGCAGTTGAGCAGTACCAGGCCTGAAATAAGGATGGTGTGTTACTCATTTGTGCCTTACAGGAAGGAGCAAGTCAGGCATGTGGAAAGTAAAGAGAGGGAAGATTGCACCTTGTGTTTTAGTTGGATTTTACATGAGAGGTGTAGTTATATTTACTTTTTTTCATTCTATGCCTCTCTGTGAGGCTCCATAGTGTATTTAAAGAGTATTCTGCCTGGCAGCAGTTTTGGCACTGTCCTGGTCTTCATATGCCCAATGATCATCTGATCTAGTTTTGATAAGAAAGAAATCTGTTCTGATTAGGTATTTCCCTATCGAGATAGCCTGGATCAGCTGGATGGAGCTATCTATTGAGGCCAGAAATTAAGTGTGCTGCTGCACATCTGGTGAGGTGTGGTGCTGGCTGCCTGCCCTGGTGCCAGCCTGACAGCTCCGTCAGCTCAGCTTATGTCAGTGCTCAGGCGACTGATTTGACACATATTAAATGTGTTAATTAAATGTTGAGTTAGCATGTGCTTAAAAGAACTCTCATCAAATTGATGATGTGTGGAAAAGCACCTTTGAAAGAGCACCTGTGTCACTTCACAGGTGTATTTTATAGTAACTTCTGTCCTGATGTGCTGTTGAGGGAAAATAATACTATTATTTGGCCATTGGAGGTTCAGTCTATTACTGTTCTCTTCTCTTGGCAGTGGATTGGATTTCTCCAGAGAGGAAATTAGATTTTTCCTTCCCTTTCACTCTGTCTCTGTCCTGCGCTTACATCAATTGGTAGTTGTCTGTTCACTGCAGTGTGTGTGATAACCTTTACTTCCACGAGTTACTTCATTTGCTGTTCCCTAATAAACTCTATTTACACATGATGCTTCTTTCCTTCTGGTGACAGCAAAGGCAATAAAGATGATGTGCTCCTTGTCTAAATTCATGCAGGAGTGAGTCCTGGCTTAGCCATGTCAGCAAGGACTGAATCAGAAGTGTGCTAATTGAGAGATGAGAAGTGTATGTAGCCCATGGGTAGGGCTTGCAGCTCTTAGAAGTTTGTGTCTAGTAACCAAGGGGAAATTTGTGTATATAAGCAGGTATGCTGGATTTTATTTTTCTGTCCCCCTAGCAGCCGGCTGCAAACTTGTCTGGGAGTTATTGATAGTTTTTGCTGCAATTTTATCTGGTCAGCTGGCCAAAAGCTAGCTTGGGGGCCGTGTTATTCTAGGAGTATCCAGTGAGATGATTTGTTTACAGCAGAGGGCAAATCCCACAGAGAGTGTTGTAGGAAGACAAGGTCCCAGAGGTTTGAGAGAGCTTGGTGGGAATTAGGAAACACAGCAGCAGCAGGGACAGGGTCACCTCCCAGCAGTCTTCAAGATCACTGTGACGGAGGTGACAGAGCTCATCGTGCCAAAAGGGTGACCTCAGGGAGCATGGAGGTGGTGGGACGTGCTGGAGGTGCTGAACAGCTTGGGAAACTAAATACTCTTAGAGGTTTTTTTCTTTCCTTTTGTGCTCTGGTGAAAAGCAGAGTCCAAATGCAAAATTCTTTCTCAAGGTCACATCCTGCGCTTGGCTTTTGGCTGAGCAGAGCAACTGCTGGGGCTGAGGCAAACACAGCCTTGGTGCTATAGGCTGTTACTGCCACTGGGAATTTCTGGTGTCCCACATTTTACACCTAAAGCTATGTTGCCAGAGAATTCTCAAATTATGAGTGTTTTTCACATGAGTCTCTTTTTTTTTTCCTCCCTTTTGAAGCAGAGGAACATCTCAGAGGGGCACTTAGATGGAAGAAATTAAGAGTATTGGGTGTGCAGTAATATGGGGAAAACTGATAGAAACTGGGGGATTTTGCTTGGTGGTTTTGGGTTTTTTTAATATAATGTGCAACTGTGAGTGTCAATCTAGAATCAGACTGTCTCCTTGGGGATTTTTTTCAGTGTGAATGCTGTTGGCCAGACTTCAGGTGCTTTTTCTTGGCCATTTTCTCCAAGGGATACTCATATATAATTACAGTCTTAGTGGCTCACAGATGGAAACTGGGCAGGGAGAGAACACTGGAAAGGCACAAAAAGCTGCTGCTACCTTGTGGTTTCAGATGGAGCTAAAACTTGGACTGCAGAACAAGAATTGCTTTGTGTTTTGGGTCTGGAGATGGGCAAGTGAATTTTAGAGAGTTGTTCAAGCAGTGCAATGTAGCCTCTTTTTCCTCTTGATATGCTATTTGCAAATGAC
This sequence comes from Phainopepla nitens, assembly GCA_013400175.1. Classification (NCBI taxonomy): domain Eukaryota; kingdom Metazoa; phylum Chordata; class Aves; order Passeriformes; family Bombycillidae; genus Phainopepla; species Phainopepla nitens. Next base: position 58,767 of record VXBQ01015755.1, on the reverse strand, counting down.
TTAATTTCTTTTTTTTTTTTTTTTAAATAGAAGCATTTGCCTTTCATCCTTGTGCAAATATTCTGAGAATAAATGTCAGCCTTTTAAGACAAACGAGAGGGTTTCTGAAATCTGAAACAGATCATCACCAGTGTGCAAGAGTGAGATAAAGTGAGAAAGGACAGGATGTGGCTTTTAGTCCCTCCATGACAGTGACAGCTTGCATGGTGGGATTTGGAGGAGGTGGACTATGCAGGGCCGTGCTCTGTGGTTACATGAGCTGATGTCAACCTAATAATACTGCAGTTCTTCCCAGTCTCCTGTCTGTATGTTCACAGACTGCTGCTTCCACAGCTGCAGGTGGAGAGGATGGGAGAGGAAAAAACAGTTGGAAAGGGGAGAGGACAGCATTTCAGATGTCAGAATGTGGCATACTTACAGTGATTTCATCTGACTTTCCCATCTTCTTTTCAGAAGAGGTTGCCTGAAAAACTCTTGGGAAGGATACCAGCCAAGTTTGTCCGTCCCAGTGCCAGGGAGAGAAGCTGTTAGCAAAGACGTTTTGCCCTTTCTGATGTAAAGTCCTTTTACTCTTGTCACCCGTGCCTGTTGCCTTTGCATTGGTTAACCTGTTGTCTGACCTGTGGTTTTACCGCGCCTCTCTCTGCTGATGCCCAGGACAGTGCCCTCCTGCACAAGGCAGTGGGGCTGAGCCCCCAGGGTGCTGCAGAGGTTCTTCAGTAGCTCCTCACTCACACCCCAGCAGGCCTGGGTGCTCGTGGGCATAACATATCTGGCCCCAGGACCCGGTTTCCACATTCCCCAGCCAGAGGAGCAATATGCTGTGCAAGGAGTCTCATGTGTTCAGTGCCTTGTGCCAGGGGTGCCTGTGGGGCCCAGGTCTGGATCACAGCTGCGTAAGGCAGCTGCCCTCAGGCTGGGTTGTGGCTGCAGCATGTGGAGCAGTTTTGCCTTAGGGGTTGTCTGGGTCCAGCTTGTTTGTCCACTGTTGCTGAGTGCCTATTGACTGTGAGAGAGAGAGTATCCCATGTGTCCTGAGCACGCCTGATGTCACTGCCTGAGTCCTGCAGGACAGCTTTGCATGCAGGTTTCAACTTGCCCATATGATAATTTGCCTGGGACTTAGGGAAATTAGGGTTCTGAGTTGGATCTGCTGCTCTGACTGAGCTGCATAGAGTAGAAATGCTGGGCAAGGAGGCAAAATCTTTTACATGTGTGTCTCCTTTGCCCACACAAAATTTTCCAAGTAGAGCAAATAGATGTATCTGGGAGTATTTGGTATTGATGATAATTTCTGTGATTAGTGTGTATGACGAGGGTTTGCTCCATGCTCCACAGAGTAATTTGGATGGAAAGTTTTTCATCGATTCGGGGAGCTGGAGCTTGCTTGCTCCATTTGCCATGGGTGGGTAAATGATCTACACTACGAGACTGATCTCAGTCTTGTAGTGATTTTGTCTGAGTCAGTAGTTTTTTGTCACGTGAACTGGGTGGAAATGGTTTCAGCCGCAGAGGCCTCGTGCCTGGGTGCATCGAGGCCCCCGTGCGAGCATCAGCTGGGTGCCTCTCCTGCTGCTAGGGCAAGGCTGCTGCCAAGGGTGGCTTTGCTGCAGAGGCAGCAAAGGGTTCATTGATAGATGTTTGCTAAAACCTGCGGTGCTGAATCTTTTCTCATATAAAATTGAAACCAGATATGTTGGAAAGCCAGTAGGCTGTTCTAATATGTAAAACATTTCAATGGAGATGTTGTATTTCATATGCTGCTGGTGTTGATTGAAAGTCACACTCACCCAGCTACAGCAGGGATTATTTTTTTGTCATCTCCAGCTTTTTTAAAGGAAAGAGCAGAAACTGATCATATGCATGTGATAATCCAGAGAAGAAAATAGATGCTAAACGATCTCTGAAGCTATTTCCTTTCTATACAATGGATAACTGCTGCATGTGGAGTTTTTTGCTATGCACCAGTGACTTAATAAGATATACTTTCATTATTTGGTCACCTCTTCCTGACTTTGTATAAAAGTTGGTATCTCAGTTATTTTTATTTTTACCTGATACTAACCTGAGCAATGCAATTGAAATGCCAAAGTCCTATGTATCTAATGCAGACTTCCCATTTCTATAGCAACAAAACTCGACCTTGTACTTAATGAAGGAATATTGGAGTGTGAGTAACTGTGACTTTAAGGTTTAGAAAAACAAACAAAAGCACTTTATATTTGGAGATTAGGGGAAAAAAAGGAAGTGACCTCTTTGCACAGAACAAAACAAACTTCCTAGGTTTGGGATACTTCATTAGAAAGAATGAAACCATATTAATGTCGTAAGGAGCTCTGTGTTTTAATCTTGTTTACCAAATTAAAATGTAAAAGCCTTTTATAGCATGTGAGAGTCTTTGAGGGTTTTTTCTCCCCCTTTCATTCCCAAAGCCGCTGTGTTTGTGGTTAAGCTAATGAAAATTTGGGCTGCCTGACAACAGATACATTTTCCTTTTGTATTGGCAAAAATCCATTGATATTTTTTGTATTGGCTGAAAAGAAAGGGAACAAAACGTGTGGTGTTTAATCCTGCATTTGATCTACAAGCTAGCTCCTGGTCAGTTAGTTTAAATCTGTGTTACAGTGGTAAATGCAAACTGCAGGTTAGAGGGTGAATGAAGGAGCAGCTGTCATCTCTTCCCACTTTCTTACAGCTTTTCAGTTAAAATTTTAATAACCATTACATTCTAATTTAAAACCATCACAGGAGACACCCTATAGAAAAGCAACAATGCTGACAGCAACATATCACGAATGTTTACAAGCCTCTTTCTGTATCAGCATTCCAATAAATGCTAAACAGTATTTGTGGCAGGTTTATTGAGCTAAAGTATTAGTCTGTGCAAGTGAATGTGGACAGATGGGAAATATGAAATAGAAGCTTCTATTGCAATCTTACTGCTGAAAAAAATTCCGCAAGCCAGTCCAGTTTTTGTGTTTGCTATTTCTTCTGTGACTTCTTAAGTTTGTTGTTAGGCTGTGATTCTGATAAATTCATCTTCTGACTGAATAAAGATAGCCAGAATTCAGGGTTTAAGGAAACATTTGATCTAATGTACTGAGTTTCATCTACTCACTTGTCACAAGACAGCTGAAGCAACCAAAGATGCCAGTGATGGTGGTAAATTGCCCCACAGCAAAAGGAAGGATGGAGGGCAGGATAAGACAGATGGGAGGTTGACTTGTTTGAAAGTTGATCAAGATAAGCTATTGAGAAAAGCAAACCCAGAAACAACACACTCAGCAAAATCCAGCTTGGAATTGGCTGAGTCGGAGCATATTAAGCTGTGGGCGGGTGGCATCCCATTTGAGCTGGGAGCCTGCATCCTGCTGAGAGCTTTGCTCTTCTGCCTCCCAGCAAACTGTTTGGAAAGGCAGGTGGTGTTTCTGAGAAGTGTGAAAAGGCATGACCCAAGATCTTTGGCTTGTATTTAACATACATTCTCTTTTAAAAACAAACACCTTCTTATTTGGTAAAATGCTTCTCTAGGCAGAGACTGAAGGGAATCTGGCAATGAGGATATACAGCAGGTATATGGAAGTTGCAATGTTTGCACCACAGACAGCTGTTAATGGCCTTCTCCAGAGCCTAAATATGGTAGGAAGCAAAATTTATTTGATTCTGCATAGCTTTGACCAAAGCTCCTAAAGGACATGAGCTCCCTTAAAGTTTCTTAGAGATGGTCTGGGGGTGTCTTTGCTGGTGGGGGCTGACTGTCTGTGTGCTCTGTGTTTCAGGGATAGAGCTCTGTCCCCCTGGGCACCGGTTCATGATCACCATGGTGGCGAGCTTCATCGAGATGGCGGGGCAGTTCCTCATGCCAGGGCTGGCTGCCCTCTGCAGGGACTGGCAGGTCCTCCAGGCAGTCATCATCTGTCCCTTCCTGCTGATGCTGTTTTACTGGGTGTAAGTATTTCTTCCTCCTGCCAACCAGCTCCTGATATTGGGCTTGGGAGATGCTCCACTGTCAGGAAGTGTATGTGCTTCACAATACATATGAGCCTTTCCCTTTGTTCTTCCATCCACCTTGTGCAAAGGCTTGACTTTGAAATAAGAAAGAATAACTTTATAATCTGCTGTAGCATGCACATATGCACCCTGCGACACGGTGGGCACTTGGGAGATCGTCCCCTTTCACTGAGGAGAAGTTGTGCTTTGTTAATATTCTGGCTGTCACTTCCCCTTTAAAGACTAAAATAATTCTTGAGAGGTTGCATCCCAACCTAGCTGTTGTCAGATTGTGACTGCATGGCTATATTTTCCCTTAATACCTATGTTGTGGTTCTGGACTGACATCGTTGGTTTCTTGGATCCAAGAAAAGTTACAAATAACATCTGTCAGCCCTGGAACAAGCACATTCGGATGTTTTGTGTGCATGAGGTAGTCAACCCTGAACTAGACTTGATTTTGCCCAAATTAGCACATGCTGTGCTGAAATCTGGGTGGCTGGTCTGTGCCAGGCAGTGGCTCAGGATTGTTCCTGCAAGGAATTCCCCACTCCCAACTGGTCCCACTCCTCTCTGCCTGTGGCACTGTGGTGTTGGTACGGCTGTCCTGGGAGAAGTAGGATGGCTTTCACCTTGGGAATAGTGCCAGGTCCATCCGCACCGTGACTTTATAAACATTCCAAAAAATCTTTCTTTGTTGTTCTGTCTTAATAGTGACACACAGTGGCGGCAAAAGACAACAGAGGCTTATGAGAGCGGTGTTGTACAAAACCATAACAGTAGGAGCACTAGCAAATCTAAAATATTCAGTTATTGTACACTGAGAAAAACGAGATAAAAGGCCACTACTCTGTGCAGGTCCAAGCTTGTTACCTACAGTGGCGAGCTAGGCTGCTGGCTGTAATGCCTGACGAGTCACAACATGTAAAAACTTGTTACAGCATGTAACAGTTATATTTTTGTATTAACTTCTTACAGAGCACTCCCATGTTGAGGGTGGTAACCCTCAGTGGGGATTTCACTGCTTATTCCCAAGGCAGACATGCCTCAGCATGGGGAAAATATGCACTCCGGAGAGTTACAAGTCCCTTGCAAGATAATGGCAGCGGAGGAGGAAGGTTACCCCTGTATTCCAACACAGAATACTTAAATACCCTCATCTTGGCAGTGTTAATCTTGATGAATAATGAAGAGTGTTTTTGTTAATCTGTGATGCTGTTCTTCCCTCCCTTACCTGCTGTATGTTATCCACATGCTGGTCTGCTCCAAAGCTTCATGTCATAATGCCCACCAGCTGAAAAACCTGATGTCCATCACTGGATAAAACACGGTATCAAACAGAATATTTACAAACATTTGTGTCCAAAAGGATGGTACAAAAGGATGGAGATGCCTAATGAGCATGGGGGGTGGCATAGAGAACGGGCATCCCTCAGCAGTCTTCTGGAGGCCATGCATTTTCCAGGTGGCTTTGGCAGGGTCTCACACATTCCTATTGAGAGGTCATTCCTGAGGGACATTGAAAGGGACAGGAAATGCTAAAAATTGTGTTATCTGGAAGAGCTCTGTGGTTTTTTAGCTGGGCAGGGCGGGCAAACCATGCAAATAAGTCCCCGTTATATATTGTGGAACATAGCAGCTTGATAAATAGTGGTAATAGCCAGAGGATCAGGATTTGTGTTGCCCAGGGTTTTTGCATTTGCAGAAATGAACCTTGGTTGGGATTTAATTATATTGTCAGTACAGTATGTACTTCCCTCTTAGGCTTTTTGCTTCCATCTGTTGCATATTCTCTGGGAAGTGTTACCATTTTATTACCTCTTCCTTTCCTTCCAAACGGAACGTGGACCCGCAGCATGTGTTACAGATAAAGGAAGAAAACTAACTGATTGGTAATAAAAGAACTGGAAAACTGAGCTGCTTGTTAATTCCCCATCACGTACCCAAAGCAGCGAGTCCAATAACAGATGCTACAAATAGCCCCTGCACTGCCTCCGCCTTCCTCTGTACTCTCCTTACTTCCATCTCCTGCTGTGAGAGTGCTGTTTGCCCCTCCAGGCTGGGGATTAACCCTCTTCCCACCTGTGGTTTTGCTCTTCTGTCGGCCACATGCACATGGCAGGCTATGCAGTCCCCAGGAGGTGCATGCCTGAGTGGACTGGGAAGCTGGGTGTGGATGGGGAAAAAAGGAGAGGCCTGGATACAGAAGTATGGAGCAAATGCCCCTCCTGGGCTCTTAGATCATTCTGGAAGGGCAGGAAGGCCCCCATGTAAGTCAGACGTGGGCAGAGGGGTTTGTGACAGGTGTATAAAGATAATTTAATTGAGGTTAGACTCCTTTCAAGTGTGTGTATGTGTTTTAGAGCCATAAGGGAAGGGGAGCTCCAGTTATAGAGAGACCTTATTTCTTCTCTCATGAGCAAAGGAAGCTCCAGACAGGATGATGCCATGAATTTCAGTAAAGGTATCAATAATTTGAAATAAACCCCTGCTTCACTCTAACCGAAACTGAAAGAAATGGGACGAGGTGGCTGGTTCTTTTCTGGAGCTTTTAGATAGGATTTACTCGCACCAAGATGCAAAGCTGCCATAACTGGGTTTGTTGACCTGAGGCAGACCCTAATTGACAACACATTACAACCTTTGCCCGGGCATCCCTTTTCCATCCATCTGCACAGAATGCCAGTTCTCCTTCCAGCTACATGTGGTACCTTCCTGGTCTTTGTCCAGGATTCTTCTCTCCTCAGGATTTCTCAAACTTAAGGTCCTTTTTCCCCAGTATGCCTTCCAGTCATCCCCTCTCCTCACCCAAGCAGCAGCAGCTGTGGAACAGGAGATGGAAGTTTAACCCTACCCTACCCCTGTTCTTTTCCTTGACTGTAAAAGTATGGCCCTTTCCTTGCTGATGGAGGAGATAGCAGACTATCAACCAACTATGTGAGGAAATTACTGAAAACCAAAGTTCAGCAGGAAGGAGTGCATGCATTGGCTGTGGTTCACCAGGGACAAACTGTCTGCATACCTTGGATCAGGAATACTGAGGGAGCTTGGTATACTGCTCTAAGGGAGACAGGAAACAAAGGATGGAGTGGCACAGAGGAGTTGAGGTCATGCTCCGTTTAGAACAATGCAGCTGATGGGAACTGTAAGCCAAAGGAATGACCCAAAAGGTGACCAAGAGCTGAACTTTGTCACATTAGCTCAAAAATACATATTACTTTTCACACCCCCACATATGCTAATGACTGAAGTCACCTAAATTCCAACCTAAATATGAAATGACATCACCTGTAAATTTGCCTTTTCCTTTCCCTCAAAGAAAACATTTTAAATGTTGCTAAATTGAGGAAGGAGGCCAGAGGAGTGTTCACCTTTGTATCCTGGGACTGTCGATGGGCTGTACCTATCTCCTCTCTCACCACCTGTTGTGTAAGATTCGAACACTCAGCCGTACCAAGTGCTTCTTCAGGGAATTCAAAAAACAAGTTTGTGTTTGTGATCATACTTTCAGTGCTACTAAGTCGTCTCACAATTTAATGCATCTGTCAATGGCTGTATTATTCATACTTTAAGTATTATTGGTGTGTGCTTCTGCAGACCGTGTATTTATCACCAGCACCCCAAGAATCTGCATTCTTGTTGCTCAGTAAGTGACACTTTTGCATCTGGCCGTGAGATGTATTGAATGTGACCGGACTTTACTCTGGCCATGAGAGTCCATTGGGTGCAACCAGGCTTAGTGTGTCACTGTTTGAGAATTTGTGACCATGGGAGTTCTTATTGAATATGGCTTGTCTGATGACCTGGACTCAAGGCAGCCCATGGATTTTTAAGTCTCCCTAAGGAACCTCTCACTGCTCACACTGAGTGATGGAGCACCTGAAAGATGCTAGGCTTCAGCACTTCCAGTTTGAGAAACCTGCAGGAGCCAGAAGATAAGAAAGATGCTTGTCCAACCTGTGATGCCCATCCTCATGGCTCCTTTCCTTTCTCTATGTGTAAATGGTCATCACAGGACTTGTTGTTTGGAACCTGTAAGCAGACTGTTGAAAATCTAAAACTCATAGGCTGGCCGCTGAGGTTGTACCCTCTCCAGGGCCAAGCATGCAGAGATTTTGCATTCAAAAAATTCTTAGTACTTTAAAAAAAAGCTTTTCTATACAACACTTTCTGCTGGAAGATGTGCCAAATCATCTGTGCGGCATGAGGGGTAGTAAATAAACTGTCAAGCTGATGGGCTGTCATCATAGTTGTTATATATTTTTATTGGCTGATATCATTTAGATTGCAGTCTGCTTGATTTATCTCCTTTTTCATTTCTTCTTGGGAAAATACTTTCTCTGTCTCAGTTGGAGGCTTTGCTAAGGTATCTTCCAAATTGTCAGCCCTAAGAGATAGCACAATAATGGTGTAATTGACTGTTTAGAAGTACAAGAACTGGGCAGCATCCACACCAAAGATGAGTGCTTTGTGAAATTTGAGATTTTATTATGTATTTGAAGTTAAAAGTAGTTGTTAAGTTTGTTTTTAGTAAGGTCTTTTGGAAGAGTAATAAAAACAAGGTCTTAACATGAAAAAAAATATACTTAGAGTGAGATCTGTAAGTTTTCATGTCTATAGAAGTGTGGGAGGTTTTGGGGGTTTATTCTAAGAGCTACATATTTCTTTTGGGTTTGTATTAAAATAAAGTCATTTGGGAGAAAAGGAGAGTGACCAGTTAAGCTCATTAATCTGGTTAATATCAGCACTTGAAAGAGACAACTGGATGGAAAATGGACTTTTTTAACTGTATGCATGTATATATTTTTAAGGCAATTAAAAAATATTATCTTTAGTAGAGGAAGCTTATAATCCTAAGAAGTAATTCTTCTCTTTCATCTGTCTTTAAAAGAGAACCCAAATTACTTCTGTCAGCTGTTTTCTTTCTTTGGTCTGAATTACCACGTGTGAACTGCGCATCTCATTCACTCCCTTCTTGGCAGCAAATGTTTGTTGCAGACAGCCCTGCTGTTTCCTCTCATTTCTTTCAAACCCTATTAATGGACAGAGCACCTGTAATATGTTATAAAATTCCAGTGTGTTGTATTTCCATGTGAAAGGATACTTCCTCTATGATTTGTGAATCAGGGTAAAAGAAAATATAATGAATTCACACATTCTGAATCCGTTTTCCCCCTTTTTTGTTTCATAAGTTATTCTTCTGTATTTTGAAATAATTACATAGCTCTGAGAGGTTAAATGAGCAGCTGTAACTCTACCAGTTCACCCTCTGACAGAAACTTGGAAGCAGCCCTAACCTGTTTTCCCTCTTTAAAGTATTTTCCCAGAGTCTCTTCGGTGGTTGATGGCTACACAACAGTTTGAGGCATCCAAGGAACTGATCCTTCAGTTCACGCACAAGAACAGGATGAACACAGAAAGCGACATCAAAGGAGTGCTGCCTGGTGAGTTGGACAGACCACTACGAATCCCCCAGCTCTTCTCTAAAGGCTGCACGTGGCATTACTGCCCAGAATTAACTTGTCTATTTATTGCCTGTAAATCATCTCACTTCATTCATTCATTCATTCTGCTTTTCTTGAAAATCCATTCCAAACTCCAGCACTGTGTTAAAAACTACATGGCCTGTTGAACAGTCCTAGTAATTATAGTCTTGTCTTGCAGTGCCGTGTGTCTTTAGAGACATCTCTTGAAGAATTTTACCATGGCTACAAGAGTGCGCCTTCAGCTCTGTGTGCCTCTGGAAACTGTGTTTTAAGGAAGCTGCTTGCTGGGATCCTGCCCATCACCCAACACTTACTCTGTTGGTTTGGAGAAGCAGCAGCACTCAAACCCCCTATTCTAAAGTGCCAGCCCCATGGGAAACTTAAACCACATGAGAGTTTCTCTTTAGAACTTTGCTCCAAGAGCTGTTTTGCTTTCCTCTCCTGCATCATCTGAGTGATGCTGCTTTAGGGATGGGGGGGTTGCTATAAGTGACAGCAGTAGGGTGCAGTTTTTGCTTGAGAGTCTAAAGTATCAATTCCTTGGTTTACTTTGGATGCTTTTAGAAAGAGCTGGCTCCCTTCCTCACCACAGCTGTCACTGAAATAGCCAAGATCCTGTTCTTGCAGGTTGCTGTGCAAGAAGAGAATCTGTGTGTGTGTGTTTGTCTAATTACAACAAAGGCAAAGAGCTTCTGGATCTTTATCTCACCAGTGCACCTGTCAGATTTGGTTCAGGCTCCCGTTTTCCTTCTCACAGGCTTGATTCTGCCCATAAACACCCATTTTGCACTGTCATTCACAATCTGTATCAGACTACCCACTTGTCAGAAAATGGTGGAAACATTTCCCCCACTTTTCCAACACTACCTGCTCTGACCCCAGGGGCTGCAGGGGTAGAGCTACCTCAGCCCTTAGCTCTACCAGTGGGTAGAAGTGATGCTTGTGCACTTGTCTGGTCCTTGTCAAAGGTCTCTGGGGTAACTGTAGATTCCATCAGTCAGTGTGAAAGGCATCAGTCAGCACTGGAACAGGCTTAATCCAGGAGAGAGAACAGTCACCATTAATATCAGTGCCTAGTGAATAAAGCAGTCTCCATCAGTGAGGGATGGAAAGCCCAGTTCAGGATCTCTGGTATGCGTACCCAGGTCATTGGTGTGATTTTTGGTGCAGCTGGCACACTGGTGTTACTTAGCTGGCTTGTGTGTAATTGTGTGTCTGGGGTTACAGTTGCTGGATCTGCAACGCACAGCGTGGCTTTGCAGGGTACATGCCATTTTTCTGGTAAAGGTCTAAAAAGCATTAGGGGTGTGTGAGCTGTCATTAAGCTGTTGATCTACATTCCTTCTTCCCCACCCCAAACCTCATTTTTGCAGGTCTCCCTCAGAATAAATGATAGATCTTGAGAAATGATGGGTCCCTGAGCCAAAAATTTGCCTTGGAGTTTCCCAGCCAATTCCTAAATTTGGCTTTTGTCAGTCAGCTTCTTGAATTTGCAAATTGAAATAAAATGCATTTTAGGGAAAAGAAAAAACAAATTACCTGAGTTTTCTTTAAGGGAAATAATAAAGGCATAACTGTGTGCTGGAGGAATTTATTTAAGCCATGTATAATGATATTGCCCATGGAGGAATCCTAAATGTCAAAATGACTTTATGACTATTATTTGTGACTGATTAGTTTTCTCAGCAGTTTCATGGCAGGAGTACACACTCCTGTTTAAGGAGGGGACTCCCTTTCACGTGAAAAAACAGTATTATTTTTATGTCTTGATACTAGGGATCCTCTGACTGCAAATACATTTAGATATAGCAGTTGTCAGTACAACACCATGTGCAATTTATAAATGATTCAGAGCATGATCATTTCTGCCTCCTTCTTGGTGATGAGATTGTTGGGGTTTTTTATTATTTCTTCCCTCGCTTTTTCTCTTTAAACTTTTTCTGCAGCTCCACACTTAAAGACTTTTCTGATGCAGCCCTGGAGGGAAGCTCCATTTCTGTAGGAAGAGTGATAGAGGAGCAGTATCAAAAGAATTAAATAAGATTACCTAGAAACTACTGAAGGAAGGACCACCTGTCTCATTCTGGGTGTATGGGGATGTTGATGGTCTGAGTGAGGACAGGAGAACAGTAGGATTCTTGAATTAAGAATGTGATCAAGCTGCAGGCCTTGTACCTTGCAGTGGGTCAGGAAGGAGGAGGAACGCTTTCTCTGCTCTTGTGTGCTGTAATGACATGCCCATTGCTGCTCTAGCATGGAATGGGTAAAAAAACTGGTGCTTGTCTGGGAGAAAGGATGCCATTGAGCCTGATGCAGATATCCCTTGTTTGCCCTTGATTCCATTGTTGAGCTTTCCTATCTGTGTGGAGGGATTTTTGTTTGTGATTTGTTTTATTCTTTGTTTTCCATCTGAAAGGGCTGGAAACTCTTTTGCTCTAGTTAGGGGCCATTGTGTTGCTGTTTATTATTCCTCACTGCATTGTTGTAACAGCCTCCCGTGATTGAATTACTCCCAATGCATTTAAATGATAAACTGCTCACTTGCAGTCCCTTCCAGCTGAAAATTCCACTGTAATTTTACCCATACATACCAGTCAAATCAGTATATCCAATATAGCAGGTCATTACAGGAGCTACAGAAGTTTCATATAAACCTATTTTGGCACTTGACATGAGCTCCAGAGTAAAAAGAAGCCGCATTCAAGAGGACAAAGTATTTCTGGGATGCAAGAAAATTTAATTTTGAGTTGCTCTCAAGCAATGAGTAGGCTGATTTTCCTTTCTGAAGAATCACACTATTTCCACTGCCTGCTGAAAGCTTTTGATTGTCCATTTGGCTACACTGCCTAGTAGTGGAGAGTGCCACTAACCATCTGTAGAGCCTCTTTGCTCCAGGGGCAGGTGGCTCATGTGTAAGGAGGGGGGGAAAAAAAAGGGAGCAAAATTTATCTGGCTCTTTTTGACAGTCCTTTGGGTTGGAGTGGTTGCCAGTCCTCTCCTGGGAGATATCTCTGAAGACAACAACTCAAAGTCCAGACAGTGATCCAGCTGCAGCTGAAAGGTCCAGCAGATGCCGTAACAACCCCTGCCAGGAGAAAATGAGGGTGGGCAGCTGCTGGGTAATGCCCAGCCAGCAAGATGGAAAGGGAGTGTGCTTACATGGGAAACAAATTAAAGTGAGAAAAAGGATGTTGATAGGAGTCTAGAGTGTTGTAAATTTGCATTGCCCTTATCTTCAGTAACCTGTTCCAAGGCTGGTGTTGGTTGCATAAAGGGAACTTTTTCCTCAGCAGCTTTAAGTGGCTTTATTTTTGAGTGCTTGTTGTACCTTGTGATTTTGGGCTGCAATAATTGCCTTTATAATGAGATTTTTGGGTTTGTGCGGTTGCATTTTCTTCTTTAATGCTTAAGAAACATAAATTAATTAGATCTGGTTAAATTATCCCTAGTATGTTTTGACTCAATTTCACCAGTTGGCTTTAAACTTTGTCCTCTTTTAGAAATAGAAGTTTACATCTGTTTTTGCATCAAGAAAATTATTTTTATTCAGCTGTGTATTCAAATGTCATTTTTAAAACAGGCATACTGAATTCTGTTGACAAACGTTTCAAAGCATTACCCAAAAATTCAGCTTCAGCCATGAGCAAATTAAATATTTTGATAATATTAATTCAGTACAGGTTTTTCACTACCAGTTTCTCCAGAAACTTCACCATCTCTTCCTTGTTCCCTGGTATAACAAGAACCAAACATACATTTCAGAGCAGTTGGGGACAGTCATTTTGACCTTAATGCCATGAATGCTAAGGAATATAAAGATTGTTTAACAGGGAAAAAGAGTGTTCAGGGGAATTGGAGATCCTAAAGCACCAACCATCCTTACACCTTTTAAAGGTGTGTCACACTTTAGGTGGCTTTCATTATTTTTATGGAATGCATTCTTTCTCATTGTGTGGGGCTCTTGCCTGGAACAGATTGTCTGCTGCAAGCTGACCTTGGCTGCACCAGCACCCAGCCCTGCTGTGTTTGGGTGTCCTGGGAAATGCTCCCTATGGAAATGCTCCACTGGGGACACTGCTGTATCAGCAGCTACCCAAGTGTCACACGTGATGCTTCCAAGGAAACCCACCCCAGTGCAGTTCTCTTTGGCCTCCCATGTGTGGGGAGACATTTCAGGTGCTCCTTAACATGAAAATGACTGCTGGGCCGGGCTGAAAAACAAAGCTCCCTTTTTGCTTGTCTCTGGATGGAAACACAAGCCAGAGGTGCTCCTGTGGACAGAGAGGTTGTAGCTGTTCCTTCCCAAAATTCCCTTCTAAGCTTAGAGAAATAATATTGATGTAATCACAAAAGGTGGACAGCAAAGGTAAAACGCCCAAATAGATGCCAGTACTTTAGCATGCGGGATGCAACATGGAGAAGGTGAAGGGGTATGGTGGTGATAAGTTCTCTATATGTGGATGTGTGTGGATTGCAGTTAGGAAAGCTGTGATTTTCAGGGAGTTTCCCTCTGAAGAAAAAAAAGTTATCTTTCACCTTTCTTGTTGCTGAACAACATGCTGCCATTACTTTTCCTTAAACATAAGCTATTTTTCTGGTTTGTTTTGCTATATGTATATTTTTTTTTCCTAAGCATGAGGCTTGAATCTATGTGATTATATGCATTTTCTTTTTCCACTGGGTAAATAGCAGAAGGAAGAGTGAAAATGCCTTATGTCTGAAAGTCAGTCTCTTTCTCTATAAAGCTTTACTCACATAAGGATATGAGTAAAGGAGACCATCACACATATCACTACACTATTGGTTTAAAAATTGAGATAGATCAACAGTGTATTAGGTGGATAAGAAAAGCAAGTTCCCTGGCTCCTAATTCAGATTATTCCAGGTGGTAGTGAAGTACAAACCTGCCAGATGTCCTTCTTTGCCAGATCCTGTTTCTTGGGTGTTTAAAGGTGCTAAACTTAAATGTTCCATGCAGCTCCCTGAGGGTGGTCAGGAAATGTAGGAAATGTAGTTAAAACAGTTCAAGGTGCTGCTTGAAGGCTATGTGTCAGCCACAGCCACAGAGATTTCTATCTCAAAATTAAAAAAAAAAAAATACCAGCCAGTGATTTCTGTTGTCCTCTTGTATGTTAAATCAGTTTCAGGAGGGTCTGGGTTTCTCCTGCTGGGCCCCTGTTGTCCAGTAGCAGAAACTGGTGGAGTTTGTGCAACCTTTTCAGGACGTGCTGTACATAATAGTGATTAACAAGAACAAAACTGGTCAGGAACAGGTCTTCTTCTCCTGGCTGGGTGTACAGTACTGGAAGACGAGAGCCCATGCATGCCCTGACTGTATCCTTAGCAAAGGTGGTAGTGTTATCTGACAGTACCAGTTTTTGGAGGGATCAGGGGGAAAAGGGTGCACTCTACGGAGAATGTGCCTTTTAATGCCACTGGGAAAAGCCAAATATGCTAGAAAATTTAAAGGGGAAAAAAAAAAAAGAAAGAAAGAAGAGGGGGCTGTCAGCCTCTATTTCAGTTTGAATGACTCTTTCTCACTAGTTGAGTTCTCTGCAGACTTACTGGCTGCACTCCAGCCTGTTGATTTGTGCCCCGCTGGCACACTGGCTCTTTGTGCACAGTGCTACCTATCCTCCCAGAGGAGCCAGCTTTACAGGGCAGGAACCATGTGCAGAGGGCTGGCAGCAAGCCCTGGTGCTGCTGACATTTCCCCAGCCCACGGGCACAGAGGGAAGAGGACTGGTGAGTCCAGATGTGGATGTGAAGGGAGGAGGGATGACCCCGAGAACCAACTGGAAGTGGAAAGCAGTAAGAGAGGACCAGTGGCCAGAGAAGAGAGGAAATAAGACACTTTAGAAGTTGTGGGAGCAAAGAATAAAGATAGTTGGAGGGGACTTAGAGAGGCAAGGGCAACAAGGGACTTGGGGGAAGTAATGGAGGAAAAACATTCTGTAGGGGAAGAACAGAGGAGAGCTACAGCATGGAGACCAAAAGGGGCTGCAATCATTTGCTTCCTCCTCCTTCCAGAGCAAGCTGTCAAGCCCAAGGATTCAGTCTCAGAGCTCTTCTTTTGCAAAATCCACTCCTAAAATGTTCGCTTCACCCTTCCCTGCTGCCCAACTCGCTTGCTCAGCTTGCTGAGGTTCCTCCATAGCTCCCACAACAGAGAGCAGCGATGCATGTGTGGGTACCTGCAACCTCCCGATGGCCACAGCTCCACACAAGGACATTGGAGGTGCTCTTTGTGTTGTTGTTGGGTTGGGGTTTTCTTAACACTGATAGAAGAATGTAAGCATTCACAAGTCATGCTCTGGGAAATGCAAGAACTCAGGTTGCCTGGGCAACCCCTGCTTGGCCTCCTGGCATGAAGGCATGATGATACAGCCTTTAATAACATGATTACAACCTATTTTTTCCACAGGGCATAGGATGGACGAATCAGTGCATAGGATGGACGATGATGTGGGAATGAAGCTGTTGTCTGTTCCTCATTTGTTGCAGAATTTGGAAGGTGTGTAGTGAATGAGGCAGAGGGTTGCAGAAGGAAAGAGGACAGTGTTGGGGAAATTAAGCTGAATACCTCCTGAAGAGCTGTACTCATTCTCTGGGTCTGTCAGGGATGTTCTTGTACGATGATGGAGATTTCCCTGGAATCAGGCCCTTTCAGTGCTGTCACTAATCACAATTTTTTCAGTGTCTGTCTCTAGTGTGTAATTCTGGGTCTTGATTTGCAGAAAGATGGGAGCATTTATAGCCACACCTACACGGGATGTTGCTGCATGATTTTTTCTCATTCTGGACACAAATCCTCTCTATTTTATCTCCCTGCCTGCAAAACAGGAGTAATCTTTGCCCTTATTCTTAAAAGAAGGTGGTAGAGATGATTTCATTTGCATTTATGAAATACATGTATATTCCGACAGCACTGTAGGAATGTCTCTAAGGAAATCTATGATTTTTTGTTCTCAGTGGGAAGTTTGGATAATGAGGCTGAGAGGTACATGTTGAATGGGAAAGGCAGACATGTCTTTAATACCTGCCCCTTGGATGACTGAGTGAACATTCTGGGGGAAAAACTAATGTGTGATCACCTAAATACTGTATCATAATGCATATGAACAATTGAAGATTGCAACAGCAACCTTATGCCCAACTTTTCTGATCTTTTTTGAATGTGATTAGAAATACAGGATTGAAATAAATCATTGCAATCAGTCCTTAGCTGTTACAGTCCTAGAGTTACAGAGCTGCTCTCATGAAAGGAGGTTCATTTTAAATGCTGCTAGTATTTAGGTCCAGTGCTTTGGTTAGAAGGCCATTCCAGTCTCCATATTCCTCTTGTACTGCAGGTACATTTTAGCATTCAATTCAAATGCACTATAGCTGTCTTGGTTCATTCTTTTTTCCCTTTCCCATTTGCTCCTGTCTGTGCCTATCTTAAATCTCTTTTTCCTCATGCTATATGACAAGAGCAGCCCTATTCCTGTGCTGAGCTGAAGTTCTTCTCTATGTCCTCTCCTCTTATAAATGGGCTTGCTGGAGCTTTACTCTCTCAAATATTGATGACCAGAATTGTAAAAGAATTCCAGCATTTCATTGTCTGAATTGCAAATACCTCATGACTGCATTAAACTGGTGCCATATAGTCACTTGTGTTCAAGTAGTACATAACCAAGTCCAACACAGGTTTTGCTTATCTTCCACCAGAAACATTTCCCCTTAATCACTGAGAATTTTGCCTTGTATTTCACATTTTCACTTGCTTTTGCCACACACGGGATCGCACCCAGTTCCCCCTGAGGGCCCTTTTGCATTGTACTTACCTTTGAGAGTAAGGTAGGGCCTCACTTTGTCACCAGCAGATCTTATTGATACATTTCTGAGGTTTTTGCTAAGCTACCTACTCAGGTTATTAAACAAGATTTTTATTTTTTTTAAATAAGACGAGTCATCCCACTACTCATGTCCTGCCATCCACTAATGATTTCTATTTTTCCATCCCTTATTGCTCTCTGCCCATCAGTCAGTATTTTTCCTATCTCATAATTTCTGTATATGGCTTGAGAGCTGGACAAAAGTCCTGGAAGGTATAAATAAACCTGTGTACCAGTAACTCTGCCTGCCTGAGAATAGATTGCTTCAGCTCTGTGTTTTGCACCGGTTCACCTCCTGCTGCAGAGCTGTCATGCTCCAGGGATTGATTGAGTCTCTGTGTTAGGCTTCCATAGATCTTTTCATGTTCAAAGAGCTACTGTCAGTATCATTTAGCAGCCAGAAAAATCCAGCAGAAGTCCATCACCACAGGACACTTGTCATTTTGGACATAATTTTTCAGTGCCTTGATTTGGGCTTTTGTCTATTTTGTCTATGCCAACTGATGCAGAGATGGGTGGCTTCATCTGAAGGCTTTAAAAGTACTTGCTGATTTTGAAAGGCATGTTCCTGAAATGCAGAGGGTCCCATGAGAATTCAGCAGCCTTGTGAGTTGGAGGCTGGTAGGGTTCCCCTTCCCATGAGACTTTTAAAGTCTGCCACTGAATAGTTCTCATTTCCACTGAGATATAAAGAGTTAGCTTGTTGACAGTTTTCCTACTGAGTCCCTGAATAGGAAACCTAGAGTGTGTGTGGGCTCTGGAGCATGGGAAAATTTATTAGGGGCCTCTGAATAAAATGATAGAAATATTTTTATATTCCACACTCTCCCTTTTGGTAAATCAAAACTGAAACATTTAATGCAAATTTCTTCTGTATTGGTGACTTAAGTGTAAAATCAAAGAGTAAACTGGGGGTAACAGGGAGTTTTTCTGGTGTTAGTCCTGAGAGAGGAGTACTTGGCTTCCGTGAGGTTTTAATAGGGTTTGGGCTTGACTTTTAATAACTTAACTTTGACCTATGAAGTCAGTCAGCCTGAGAGCTGTCATTCTCCTGATGCTCATCAAAGTCAGTCAGAGCAGGTCCTTTTGTGCAGGCGTGCTCCCTCCAAAGACAGCAGGTCACCTGTGTGAGAGCCAGTTCTGTAACTGATGACTTTTTGCAAGTCACACAGCTTATTTGCTCCTATTGGAATGGTTATTTTGGTTATTGCAAGTCATTGATTTTGCAGTGCAGAGGGGATTTTTGGTGAATATCTCACTAGTATTCGTAGAAACAAAGGAGGGAGAAAGCCATCAGATAGGTGGGTTGTGTTGGAGACTTGGAGACAAGTCATTCATCTAAAGCAGGTGACTTAGATTTGGAGTTTCAACAACATCATAGAGAGATGGAGGTGTAAATAGCTGGTAGAGTCACAAGGCTCTCAATAAAAAGCCGGGTTCTGTTTGCATTCTTTGGTGTAAGGTTTGAGGCCAGATTCTTTTTTCCTTTCTTTTTTTTTTTCTTTTTTTCCCCCCTCCCTTTTTTCTCTCTTTTTTTTTTTTAATGCTTGTAACGCTATTACATCTGGAATCGAGACATTTTTGTCTAACACTGTGAAGTATCCATGGAGTATAACCCTCATGAGAGCAGAAGCAAGGGTCCACTGCAGAAAGACTGCTGCATGAGTAGGGTAGAGAAGGGGTGAGCTCCCCTGTCGTGTGTGATCCTCGCTGCAGCTGACACAGGAGGTGTTTGACAGTTCACATAACCAAGTGAGCAGAACTTGAGGGCAGAACAGCAGTCCAGTGTAAAACATTGATGGGAACTAGTTCAGAAGCACTGATTTATGAGAAAGGTTAAAAGGGGGGGGGGCTGAGGGCACGTGAGAAGGATGCATGACAATAAGCAAAGAACATATATGGATTATAGGAACCCCTGATGTATGAACAAAGCACGAGTGGAGGGCAAAACAATGTTTGGTTCCAAAGAAAAGTGTAGCCAAGTTGAGTGTTGCTTCTCTTAATTTTAGTAAGTTGTGGCTCAATACAGCATGTATTTACAAGTGAGTCTACTCTCTGTCCTGAAAGAAAAAAGTAAAAATTTCTCTGAGAAACAACCAAACAAAAAACCGTATCAGATTAAGAAAATCTGAAGAATATGGCATATGTACATGCTGCTGACAGAGGATGAGATGTTTTACTTTGTAGGCCAGATCCAGTCATTCTTAGTTTGAGAGTGAACCCTTTTGTCCACATAAAATCTGTGCAATATGTGTTGTTTGGGTAGTGATTTTCATTGTTGCCCTTCAGCTGAAATAGTAAACACCCACCAACAGTGTTTCAAAACCCTTGTGCATCTCCTAGGCTTGCTTTGACTTTTTTTGCTGTAGAAGGTTTGGCCTGGGCTCAATTATGGGCTTTACAATTATGTTTTATCTCACTGCTTCCATTATTCTGAATTACTTTGTTCCTACTTATTCCTTCCTAGAATCTTGCTACAAAAATGATTTTGACCTTGTTCTTTAAGATTAGGTTCCATTTTTTTTTTTTATTGCTTATATTTTAATGTGGCCCTGATACATTGCTGAGCCTGAAGAGGGCTTTTATTATACAAATATTAATTTAACCAATTTCTGGTTTTGCTCCACCTTAGTTTTTCTGCTTTTGTGAGCTTCATGCTGCATAGCTTCTGGGGAGAAATGGCCATTATTAGGTTGTTAGGAAAGTAATATAGCAATATTCTGCTTAAGTAAAATCACTAACATAAAATACCCTTTGCTGCTTTTGTCAGAAGCCTTCCCAGTGGTTACTCTAGAGAAAAGACCAAGAGTGACCTGTGAGCAGTTAATAGCTCAAGTATTTGCATGCAAATAGTGTTTGTTTGATTTATTATTTTTGTGATGTGCTTCTCAAATAATAGCTGGCAAATGTGGTTTTTGTTTAGTCTGTTAGTTCAGGCAAGTTTTTTTTAAAAAAAAAAAACTCCCCCAGCTTCCCCAGCTTGCTTTTATTTTCTCCTGTCTTGCATCTCTTTAGGAGGCTGTTATTCAGCAGAGTAAGGCAGAGGTCAGGGCAGGCCAGTGTGGGCGACTGAGGACACCAGAGCTCATTGCGTATGCATGAAGGGAACACGTGCACTCTTCACAGCAGGGCCACGCTGCTGCCTTTAAACATAGTTAGGCTAGAAGGCAGCAGAGAAAGCCTTTACCCCAAAAAACAGACCTAGTCTGTACTCTTGGAGGGCATTATTTTTGTGATGCTTCTTTATAGCTGCAGCTTCTCCTGCTTTTATTGGACTTGTTGCTCACTGATCCGGTAGCTTGGAAACAGTGGCTGCTTTGGCACGCTTAGGTAGGTGTTCAAGCTCTAACTTAATAATTGGGAAATAAGCAGAGCCCTTCATTATTGTTCTGTGCCAACAAGGGTATCAAATGCAACATTTGTAAGGCTTGTGTGTTATTTCAGCATTGCAAAGAAAAGTTCACTTCAAGCTGCCCAGCACTGGAAGGACATGGTGGGGCTTTAGTTCTAAAATGCAGAGACACCACAGCTGCTGATGCCCAATGATTTTTGTTTAAAGAAATGTCTTAACATTTAGGATGTCCATCAGAAAAATTTTGAATATTCAAAAAGGGAATGGAGTGGAAAATGGATGAGCTGACAATGTCCTAGCCACTTCATTCTGAAACTTGCATTTTAACAAACTTCAAAAGATTACCCATGAAAAATTATTTTGAGTTCCAGTCCTTTCCATGGCTTTTTAGATATGCATTGCACAAAGGGAGGAGAGCCTGTAGCTGCACAAGTGCAGTCCTCCCTGTGGAGGAGTTTAAAAATTAACAGAACCCTGAAGTTCTTCAAGAAAATGGTTATCATGCTTTTTCGAGTCAAGCTCCATACTGCTCCCACTTAACATACACATTTTTAACTGGGAGAAGGTTTGGAGTATAAAGGAGTTCTTTGTTCTTTTGCCCCAAGAAGAAGAAGGGAAGCCTGGAAGAAAAGAAGGAACCTGTGCTGGACTTTAGGCAGGCAGTTCAGCATTTTTATAGTTCCGGTTAATGTAATCAATAGTGTTCTGCTCTCTAGAACATCCCTCAGAATATCTTAGTTCACAAGTATTCTTCTTCTCATTCTCCTCAGTGAAATGATAATTCTGATTTGGTTTGTTTCAGAGCTGGAAAAGGAAATCACCAGGAGACCAAAGAAAGTCTGCATTGTTAAAGTGGTGGGAACAAGGAACCTGTGGAAAAACATCGTAGTGCTGTGTGTGAACTCGTAAGTCCAGTCTCTTTGTTGAAATAGTTATGTGGTCAGTGAACTGCAGCAGCAATGGGAAGTGATGAGGCAGCTCCACTATTTCCTACTGTGGGACCCTTCACCAACATCTCTGATAAATGACCCTGGAAAAACACCAGGTGTTGCAGGGAACTGTATTTTTTATGGCAAACGTGGAGGAGCTCATTGGCTGTTTCAGGCAGCAGAACCGCATCTTCTCAGGCGCCGTGCTGCACGTCCATTGCTGTCCCCAGTGATCTCGTGTAGCCACATGCTGATAGGTGCTCTTGCATGCAGACATCTGCTTGGCATCCCAGGTGGGAGTTTTGAAACCATTTATGCCCCTGGAGTGCAGGTTCAAGTTGTTTACATCTGGTAGGGCTGTGGTGCAGAGGAAGATGTTGCTTGCCAGTAAATGCTGATTGCTCCCTCATATAACAGCTGCGCTTGGTGGGTCTTCAAAGGCAGATTACAGAGTGCCTCAACACTCCCAATTTATGTGCAGAGGGTCACAGGGAGAACGTGCAGTCTCCAACAGAATAATGTGATGCTTGCCTCCTAAGGCTTCAGTTTAGACATCTCATGTGGGCAAAAACAAACATCAGCCTGAGGGTTTTGCAGGTTACAGGCTCTGAGACCTTCTGTCCAGAACTGAACACCTTGTAAAGAGGAAATATGTTGGCTTGCAAATTCTGGAAGGGCACAGGCAGTGCATTTTCTAGTTTTTCCGTCTTGTAAAATGCCCATTTGAATTTTCCATGATTTTTTTTTCAAATGGGAGATGGGGATGGAGAAGACTGGGAATTGCCTTTCTCTGCTAGATTTCAAAGTATGTAGCTCCCTTGTGGCTTTTTCTTCCTCACTTCAGGGCACTACTCTGCAGCCCTCATTCCTGTTAGCAGGATTATGGATCAGTCATCACCCAGAGGGGACAGCTGCTATGCTGGGCAAAGTCACCCAGAAGCACACAGGCTTCAGGGGTCAGTCTCCAGTATTATTGGTTGCAGAACCAACTCTGCTTTTAAGAGTTTTGTGCCTCTCTTCCATCCACCAATGAGGGACTCCCTCTGTTCTGAAAGAGTGCTTTCTCCTTAGGCTCACCAAGTACTTTTAATAGACAGTGTTAAATGTATTTGTGTAAACTGTTTACATGGGGAATTCTCCCCTTCTCCCTCACCAACATTAATTTGCGTATTTGGAAATTCCCTAAATCAGAACTAGACAGCCCAAAGAATAACTTCTGGCATTAGCACACAGAGGCTGTTTGCCATCCAAGCAGAGCATGAAGCAGATGTGTGTCTGAGGAAATAGATTTCATGTTTGTTTTTAAGGGGTGAAAAATAAATATTCAATTTTACTTCTGAATTAGAAGTTAGACAGGGCTGTGCTGAATTTTTAGTACATGGAGAAGGAACATTTTGCAGGGATCAAAAAGAAATTAAGGGAGACAAGGACTTTGTTTTAAAAGTAACTTTTCTAAGCTGCTCGCCCAGTTAAGAGAATAGAGCAATTCTTAGGGAACAGGCTGGAAAGCAAAGTCCTAATGATACAATAATTTACTTTATAGGCCATGTCCTCAATAACAACTTCTGCAACTCTGTTCACATGCATAGAAGAGAAAGATAGAAGAAAAGCTAGTTAACTCTGCCCTTTTATTACTGCTGTTTTGCTGATTAACATTTCTCTTTTGGGAGGAGTCACCTATAATCTAGTTATCCAAAGCAAATGTCATTTTTGTGTAACATCAAGCACTTGTATTAGGTTTTTATGAGGGGCAAAGTGTTTGGTATTGAGGGTTGGGTTTTGAACTAGAGCATGGATTGGCAAGTTGGCAAGAGAAGTTTCTCAGGCCCTGGGCTGTCATGCACTCAACTATTGTGTATCCCCCCAGCTGTTTCTATGCTTATTTTGATATCCAGTTTACACTGACAGACCTTCAAATTCTTGACCTTCAGGAGGATAGAAGTGTATCAGTGTACTGTACCTGCTATTCTTTTATTTTTTTTTTTTTTTGGACACCTGGATCTCTGCCTCCCACTCCCTCAGGCACTGTTAACTTGTGCCATGAGATTTGTCTTGTATAAGTGCTAGGGACAGGAGGTTCTTCCTGGCAGAGGTGCTTGAGCTGTGATGGGTGCAGTTGAGGGCATTGACCTCTCCTGTTGCATCCCTGCTGCTATTTTGTACTACATCAGGGGTGATGATGCTCAGGCTTCTCATCTGAATTTTGTACCTCCAGCCCCTGCTCTTTCTTCCTTTTTTTCTTTTCTTTTCTATTTTTGGAGGCACAGGGTGAGACAGGAGAAAGAGATGTGAAATGGGATGGTAAGATGTTGATCAGTGGCATCTCAAAGAAACTTTTTAAAGAGGAGGAGACACATTGTTAATAAGGGTAGTGTAAATTAGTAGACTAAATTAGAGCTTATTGTTTCGTAATTGTAATAACCATTGCAGCACATATAACTTCAAATACTCCTTTCTCAGGAGCTTTTAGTTTTAAGAGGCTAGCTTGGGAAGTGAGGTATAATGCTTGTGTTTAGTATGACCAAATGCCACAGGCAGGTGGGGGCTCCTGGTGTTTTGCTGTCCAAGCACAGAGGCTACTTTGTTACAGCAGTGCTGGCTCTGCAGCTGTCAGCAGGTGCACTGGGAACAGAGAGATGTGCTCCTCTGGGAATGGGATTTCTCAAATACGATGGGAAAACCTGTCACACACTAGGAGTTCTTTAAAGTTCCCCATGCCTTGATCATACCATGAGCAGCAGCTATGTGGATAAAGTCAGCAAATATTTTGTTGAATGAAGATTTTTTTTTTCTTTTTCCTTTTTCTCTCTTTTGCTTCTTTTTATCAATGCTTATTTTCACAGTAGCGCCTAGAGATAAGTTTCTTAACTTAAGGTGTTGGATTCCTGCATTAATGCCTCCCCACACTGAATTCCATTGCAGCCTGTGTTCTGCCCCCTCAGCAATTGTCTCTCTTGCCCTCTCCTGTTTCCCCCAGGCTGACTGGTTATGGCATACACCACTGTTTTGCAAAAAGTATGATGGGGCACGAAGCGAAGATGGCGATTACCCACAACTTCTATGCGGACTACTACACCATGGCTGGGATTGCGCTGGCATCCTGCCTGGCCATGTGCCCTGTGGTCGGGTTTCTGGGGAGGAGAGGAGGACTCCTGCTCTTCATGATACTTACAGCTCTGGCATCACTTCTGCAGCTGGGCCTTCTCAACTGTAAGTTGGAGACGAGAGCTTTTCAGGACCACGCAAGCTTGACATATAAAGAAGGGACCAGGAAATAGTAGCACTTCCTTTCCCTTTCCCAGATTTGTCATGTGATAGACCAGCATAATTTTGGAATCTGAATTTGTTTGAAGGTTTCCCCAAACACTTGTTTCTCAGGTTCATTAACAAAAGTTATTATATTCTGGATAATTCCCATGGTGAAGCTTACTGAGCATTGGTGCTGTATCTGGGGTAGTCACCAAGAAAACAAACAAAGAAACAAGAAACGCTTTCAATTTTATTTTAGTGAAATAGCCCCCAGAGAAAGAGCTGTATAGAGATTGGGAAGGGAAAACTTTCCTACTCAAGTCTACTTCTCAAGTGGCCTCCAAACCATGCAGAAGTCAGAGCAGTAGGTGTTGTAGAAGAAGGTTGAGACTTACTTTGGACAAACTGGATGTGAGATGAACACCAGAACACTGGTTATTGCTGGTTTTGATTTCTAAGTTTATAAATAATTGTGGGCCTTTATAAGAAAGAACTTTTTGCATTGAGGATGGAAAGTTTTTACATTCTTGCATACTGAAGGCAGCTCCAAGCCAGCAGGAATTGTTCATATTTACTGACTGGTTTTCCTGGAGGCTTTTACTAAGCTGACCTTTAGCAAACAACCTGTTTGTGGGAGGGAAACAGGGAACCTCTTTCATGACATGGAGGAAACTCTAGCATCGTGTGTGTTTGCTCCCAGCTCGGCACAGATGTTTACATTCCCTTTGAGCACATATTTACCATGTCCAGCAATCCCAGCTGAGTGGGAGAAGTCCCGTGGCTGCACCTCATCATGTCTGTTGATGGACTGAGACCATTCACATGCAGATCAGTGCTGTGCATGTGTGCAACCTCCCAAAACTCCATGTTCTTCTGGGGATGTCCATCAGGGTCTCTCTACACTGACTTTTTCCATTTTAGTTTTTGTTTTAGGAGTGGAAGATGTTTGTTGAGGCTGTTGAGGCAATAAACACACATTTGCTTAGTTGAGAGATGATGTGTCAGAGCCTTTAGTCTGCTCCAGAGCCACAAAAATCTGGTTGCATTTTTTCAAAAAAAAATTGATGAGGGAGGTGGGAGGCAACACCCTGTAGAACTCATTACAACCTTTTCCGTAACAGGTTTAGGTGGTTTTGTGAGCCAAGTTGCCAAAACTATGATCAGGCATGGCTTTAGGTGCTTTGTGCTACATTGGCACTCTCAATGCAGTGCCCTTGTCAGCCTTTCTGACTCCACTCTTTTCTTTATGAGAAGAGGAGGGAAAGGCAGCCTTGAACTTCAGAGCAGCTCTCCCCACTCTTGACCATGGCCATCTCTTCCTCAGAAGAAGAGACATTTTTTGGAGAGAAGCAGTGATCCTGTTTATTATGAAATCTGTCACAGCATCTTGCATGTTTTAATTTAGCATAATTTGGATATCATTGGAAAACAAAATCCAAATTTGAGAATGGTGAGAGAGAGGGGTATTCTCCACCAGCCACAAACCTGCAGCAGACCTTGAAGCTCTCCTTGTTTGACCCCTCCTCTGAACTCTGGAGTGTCACCTAGGAAGTCACAGAATCCTGGTGGGAGATGACCAGCAGAACTGTGCCCAGCTTGTGCTGATGCCCTTCCCCTTGCTGCCCAGTGCAGCCATGTGCTCCCGTGTGGTTGGGATTGGTGGCCAGTGTGACACATGGACCATCAGCTCTGGAGAGGCTTTTGGAGAGGAATAGGTCTCCCACCAGTCTGACAGCACTGATGCCCAGATTTTGCTCTCTAACCCAAGCTCCTGTTGGTCATTCCCTCAGGGCTGCAGCAGGAGGGCATTCTCTCTTCTCCCCCTTCATTAACAACAAAGAGGCCTTTGTGTTAATCCCAGTGGTAATTCTGGGGCTTTTAAATATGCTTTACTGCTGGTTTGTTATCACTGTCTCATTAGCATGCTGTCCTCCAGCTGAGATGTGCCTGGAAACAGCATGTCCTATCTGGTGGCCAGGGAAAAATTGTGACGGTTTTGGCCTGGGAAAGAATTGGGAGTCAGAGGGTGTGGCTTAGGGTGGCATGTGGGATTTACCCTCTTTTTTTTCTTTCAGATAAATAAACACATAAAAAATGTATGTTCTTGTTTTCCCTCCCTTTCTCTTTTTTATCTTGCTCTGACTTCCATGGTCTTGCATCCAGTGATTGGAAAATACAGTCAACTTCCAGACTCAGGTATGGTTTACAGACAAATCTGCATCCTGTGGGAAGCACTCATGCAGGAACAGGCAGATCCAAAAGGTCTGGGCCAAAGCGCCCAGAGCACAGCTGCTGCCACAGAGGAGTGCAGGGGGAAAGTCCACTTCAGTGCAGTGCCTTGAAACCCCACTCACAGGCAGGCCTGCTCATTTATGTGCAGCCTCTTTGAGTAGCATCCCCTCCAAGTAGGCTCACCTCTGCATGTCAAGAGAGGGTGCAGACACCCCCCAAGGTTTGACATACAGGGTAAGGCTTCCTCATAATATCTCCCTCTGAGAAGCAGCATTCCCAATTCAGGAATTTCAGTTTGTTCTGTTTTGTTTTGGTTTTTTTCCAGAAAAGAAAAGGGGACTAAAACACCTTGAGGATGCTTTTAATAAGGGGACTTAAACATCTTAAAAAATACTTTCCCAAGCTGAAGTACTGTAAGAGCAATGCAGTGACTAACTACTGGGGAACAAAATTTACCTTTTTGTATCAGATTTGAGGGACCTGCCCTTGCTCAGCTTTTCCAAGGTCTGTTCTGCTGAGCAGTCATGACTCCCTGAGGAGGTCAATGGTGTAGCCCCACACACTATGCAAGAGTGGCCAGAGACCCGTGGTTTGCAAGGTGTTGTGCCCACATCCTCATCAGCTGGCAGAATTTGCTCTCTCCCCCAGATTTGGAGTGCATTGCAGAAAGGGCTTAGCCCTGAGCAGGCTGTAGCACATTTCAGAAGGTGTAACCAAAGAGCTCCCAAATACCTTTTGCTCTCCTGACAGCTGATATATTCAGCAAGAACAAAAGCAGGTGTTAATGTTCATTGGATCCAACCCAATATGCCTTCTTGGGACTGCACACAGCAGTTCTCTCTTCAGGCAGGCCTTGGGACGTGTGTAGAAAGGTGAGGGAGCATTGGCTGCAAAGCTCCAGTCCTTTCCCCAGTGCTCCTGTCAGGCATGATGTGTTCCCCTTGTGTGGTGCAGTGGTGTCTGGGAGTGATGTGGCCTCCTCACTAGCCAGGACAGGCCACGTGAGCTGGTACCACCCTGCTCAGAGATCCCACCCCTGCCCACGCAAGGTGGCGAGCGGGGATCGAGTGAGAGAGGTATGGTCATCATGGCCAGAGACAGCTTCCTTGAGCTTTGTTTAGATTTACTGGGGTTTCTGCAAGTGCTTGGTAGATGCTGTTTGCTCCTGGAAACCTTGCTGCCGTCCAGCCGTGAAATGATTGAGCAAACAGCCCTGACTTAAGGGAGTGCTTCACCGTCCTTGGCATCGGCTGTTCTCGGCCAGAGTTGTCAAGCTAGGAGTTACAACAGAGTTTGCAGACTGATCACATGCAGAGGCCTAGCACAGAGCTGGGAGCATTTCTAGTTCTTTCCCCCCTTGTCCTAGAAGCCTTTCCAGTGCCCAGGCCTCACTGTACAAGATGTTTGGCAGTTTGGGAAAGGCTGCCTGCCTCCACTTGTCTGTCAAACATGAGAGGGAAGAGGCTGGTGCCCAAAAGACTGCCCAAAGATTTGTTTTTTTCATGGGTTTTACCTTTTCTGTGGTGGCTAAGCATGAAAAACATCAGAGAACACTGCCATTTTTTGGCAGGATGTTATGGTTTTTTTCATGTGTGTTTGTATCTCAGGTGCTTGGGGAATGGATTATATAAATACTAGCTTTAAATTAGGATTACAAAATTACTCAAATTATTGTTGAGGGAGAAGAATAATATAAACTTCTTTAATTGTTTTCTTCCTTAGAAGTTTGACCTCATTCTTACTTTTTGTGAACACACTTGTCTTGCCAGGTATGAGTGACAGCGTCAAAGACAAATTCTCTGTTGCGTTTTCCATCGTGGGTATGTTTTCTTCGCATGCTGTTGGAAGCCTCAGCGTGTTCTTCTGTGCTGAAGTCACACCCACAGTAATCAGGTGAGACTTTGGAGCCCCCCCTCAAAAGATGGGGACAAAATTATCCTCATTTAATTGATAATGGGCCATGTAACTTAACACACTGTGTGGGAGGGGAAGCGCCACGTAATTGGAGACCTCACAGCAACTTGAGGGCCACTTTTTACAGCAACTGCAGTCAGTCTGTGCAAGTAAATGTGTGTCTGCATATAGAGAGGCTTTGTTTTCCATGGCTCCACCTTGTGTCCCATCGTGGTGATGATCAAGAGGCCTGGCAGCACGTGAATTGCAGCTTGGTAGGGTATTAAATACTCAGCTGAATCCGTTTGTGTGGTTGAAAATTGTCATTGCTTCATTAACTCTGTGGGATTTGCTCAAGCAGCAATCAAGTGAGTCTGCATCTTGATATTAAGTGAGAAATTCCATGACTGTGCAGAGGAGGACATAGGTGCCAGCAATCCCTGCCTCCATAGGGCAGGTTAACCAGAACAGCTGCAGGGGTGCTTCAGTGGAAGAGAGGTGTTGAAACATGTGGTGTAAATGCTTTTGGTGCATAGAGGTCCTCTGCAAGCCTTGCCTCTCTGCCTTTATTGCAGATAAAGCTGTCTTTCTCTTCACATACAGACCTATCTTAGCAGAGGCTCAAAGTTTTTGTAAGGAAAAGCACTTTCATTCTGGGAAATAGGAGAAATCAGACAAATGATCTTTGTTGGAGAGTTTCCCATAACACATCTTTGTGTGGTCAGGGGTTTGTATCATTTTATACATGCACTGTTATCTTTCACAGCACAAAGGTTGTGCTTCTGTGTTCTGGATTATGCTTTCAGCAATGCCACAGCAATTCAGGAGCTTGCTCTGACTTCACTGAATTTCCCAGGAATGTAGGTCATATGCATGGAAGGGAGAAAGAGTGGAGGAAAGAGGATACTTTTTTTTTGTTCCCTCCAAATTATATGCCTTTTCAATAACATTGCAGAACTGCCATCTGAGTAGCCAGAGTCTCCTTGCTCCATGGTCTTTTTCTTTAGGCTATCTAAATCTGTGAATGTATTTTATGGATAACATTATTTCCTCAGGAAAAGCCAGCATGAGGAGTGAGATTATACAGCAGCCTGAAACACTAACAGCTGTTTATTTATGTGTGTGTCAATCAGTTTGGTGGTTTTATGCCTTTTAATTTTCTCCTTGTCTCTGTTTGAAAGACACACAGATAAGGAGTTGACCATGTCAGCCAGAAGAGAATCTGCCAGCTAGGGTCAGATGTGCAGTCTGAACTTAGCAAGCCTTTTTCCCTTAAATCATTTATGTTGCTACAGGGAGAAGGACAAAATCCTGGCTGAGAGCCGAAATTCTGCTTCCCCTGACTCTGCTGGGTGACACCAGGCGAGTGACAACAGCTAGATATGCCTCAGGGTCCCTGTTTATTTATAGAAATGATGACACCCTGCACTGATTTGTGATCCTACCACCACAATAAGATCCACTCAGGATCGTAATTAGGAGGTGTAGCTCAGCACAGTGCATAAGTCTGTCTCACACTGAGGTGTGCTTAAGCTGCCTTCTGTCTTGCCTTTTTGGTGGGGTCTGGCTACTCCCTCATAACCTGCTCTCCAAAATTCCACCTTGGATGCCCTTTGGGGCTTGGAACTAGATGATCTTTAAGGTCCCTTCCAACCCAAACCATTGTATGATGCTAATGTTTTGGCTGGATCTCAAGGAACCTTAAGGAAAGGCAAGGCAAAGAGAGGCACTGGGGTTGTCTCTGGGGTTTCCCTGATCAAATACATTATCTGCAAATCCCTGAGAGGGGAAAACAGCACTGCCATTACCTGGGGTAGCAGTGGCATGATAGCAAACCCCCAGCACCCATCCATCTCTTCTGATGTGGTGTTGCAATGAACAGTTCCAGGAGGAGAACAGCCAAATCTTCATCACTAAGAAGTGACACCTGCTCCAGCAACATGAACGTTCCACACTGTCATGTGTCACAGAGGGGTCCTTCAGATCTGTGCACTGCACCCCAGTCTCCTGGCAGTAGGCAGGGGGGCTTCATCAGGAGCTACCCTTCTTTGTACCCAGGACTTCAGTGCAGACCTCCATCCAAATGCTGAATTAAAGCAGAGTGTCACTGATAATCCATATGGAATAATCTTCACACCACTGCAGCCTGCATGTCTACTAAATAGGAGTAGGCTGAACAAAATACAGCATGTCCTCTCCTCATCCTCCACATACTCAGTTGCTATCAAGTGGAAGATGGTTCTGACTTTTTTCTCTCAGTATCCTGCTTTTGTGCCCACACAGCCAAAGACTGGGCAGCAATGGCTCAATGAGGGTCTTTCCCCATCAATAGCTGCCTCAAGCCAAATTTCCAGGTATTGAGGAAATTTTCCTGTCTGACCACCCAGGAGCCACTTGGCAGTCACATTCACACAGAGGGTCTGCCCCACTTCACAGCCCCTCCTTTGGGTCCTGCCCCCCCCACCAGAGCTCAATCTGCAGCTGACACCACATCTTGCCCCCCAGCTACCTGCTGTATTCCTACCTGCATGGATTCCTCAACACAGTGGGATGCAGGGCTGTTTACTAGGACCTGAATAAGGCCTGGCTTCTTAAAGGTGGTACTTGCTCCATCAGGCCACAGGTATCCTGGTGTATTACTTGAATCTCTGGCCTAGGACTGAGTGCACAAAATGTCCTTTATGTACAGGCAGCGAAAAGCTGTGGAGGTTTTCAGGGACTAACTTTGAGAAGTGGCTGAGCTGGAAAACCTGGTCTGATTTCAGAGCTGGCCCTGCTTTTAGCAGAAGGCTGGACCAGGTGCTCTCCCAAAGCCTCCTTTAAGCTGGGCATTTCTCTGGCTCACTTGTACTCTGAGCCATGTGTGTTGACCCATTTGCTCAATGCAGATGTGGCTGTCTGAAGACAGGATTAACAATTCTCCACTCTCCTGAGGAGTGCTGAGAAGGACAAGACCCTTCCCTTAGGATGTCAGTGAGGACGTCTTGCTGCTCTCTGGCAAAACACTGAGGTGGCAAGCAAGGAAATTCTACTCCATGAACAAGCAGGACCTTTCTGAGGACAGAACCAAGATCCCTTTGTGATTTGCTCACTTTAGGACTGTAATCCTTATCATTAGGACCCTAATCCTTATGGTTAGGACCATAAACCATCCCTCCCCACCGCCAGTGGGTGAGCAGGGATTGGGAAAGTGGCTCTGATCAATCATCCAAGGGGCCATGCCGTAGGAAAGCCCCCCACAGCAGCCACTGGCAGGCAGAGGTGTGAGGGAGAAAGCTGGGACTCGCTGTGGGTGCCAGCAGCCCTCGCACTCCCTCTCCAGGCTCCACTCTGCATCTGGAGAGTGTTTGAAGTACAGACACTGGCCCCTGCCATGGAATTCCTCATGCTGAGGAGAAGCAATGCCCCAAAGCACTTAGAATGTTTTTCTTTTCCACCTGCTGCCCCTTGTCACCTGCAAAAACAGTATGAATCATGAGGATGCTGCCTCTCTTGCCCTGTAGCTGTTTTCCTAACGTGCACAGAAACAACAAAAAAATTCCTGACAGTATTTTCAGTTTTCTCTTTTTTTTCCCCCCTCACATTTTCACATCTGCAGTTTAGTTAAACCTTAAAGAAAGCCCTTTTAGGACATACACCAAAATGTACTTTCAAGCCTTCTTCTGCCAGGTTTTGATGGCACTGGAAAAGGTAATGCCTACTCTAATTACTGACGTCATATGGAAAAACATTTTTCCCCCCTAAAAATCTGAAGCCACTTGACCCATAAATGACAGAGCCGTCTTTGTTGTTGCCTTTTCCCGTTTTCTTTCAGCTTGCTTGATGTCCTTCTACAGCAGCACTTAAAACTCACCTCAGGTCCTTCTCAGGGGGGTTGAGATACAATTTAGCCATTGCAATCACCAATGTAAATGAGCCAGACTTTTGTTGCTCCAGAGCCAGCTTGGAGAGAGATTTGCCATGCATTTGGGACTGGTTGTGTCAATTACTCATGTGAGTGTATTAATGAAGTTGCACAATAGTTGCATTCAGCTGGGTTTCTAAATTGCCATCGGAAAGCTGGCAAGTTTTTAATAAGGGCTTTTGCAGCATTTGGGGAAGTCACTGTTGTCTGTGAAAGATGCTCTGCTGAGTCTGAAGAACTGAAACATACATATGTGAATTTTTGATTCAGTCAGTGTCCCAAGAGCATCTTTTGAAACCTGTGTTTGCTGTCCTTCAGCTGTCAAGTGAGCAGCAGTGGATTTTGGAAAGGATTGAGTGAAGATTAGCTTTCGTTGGCTGAGTGAATTTGGCATTTGTAGGTTTATTTGTGCAGGGATTTCTAGGATGTTTAATAGTCAGGGAAACTGTTTTTTTCCCAAATATTTGACATAAACCTGTCCATTTACCTTCTGCAAGTCATCTTTTGTAAGGACCAGTTTCTATTGACAGTAACAGTTCTGCGTTGGGCTGGGAAGTGAACACCTGAGCCCCTCTGATCTCCATAGGGTTTGGGAATAGATGGCATCCCCCAGAGGAAGTGTAGGAAGTGTGTTACCCTCAGGCTTGGTAGGGAAGCAGGATGCCAGTGATTAAACGCACAGGGAGGTCTCCCTCTGCAGGCAGCAGGGTCTTTGGAAAATGAATGACGAGCTGCCACTCTCACAGATTTTGTTAAAATGAGTCATTTAAGGATGACACTCTGCTGGCAGGAGACCTCAGTCCTGTCACAGCAGGAGGGAATGCCCCAAAGAAACACCTGCAGTGCCGCTTTCATGTAGGGGCACCCAGCAGAGACAGACCCAGGGTTGTGAGGTGTGCCAGGCCCCCTGCACCAGGGCCTGGAGAGATGCTGATGAGCAAGGCAAGGAGTTGCAAGAGAGTTTGCTTGCATGGCCAAGCATCAAGACAGAGCACTGAACTGGCCTTTCATAAGCAGCTTCTGTGCCTCTAGCTGGAGGAAGATGGGTCTATTTTCAACAATTTTTTTTTCTGAAAATTATGCATTTTATTACCTCGCCAGTGCATTGAGAAGTTCCAGCCATAACATTATTTTATGTAGAAAATATTCCAGCACTCAGTGTTTGGTATAATGGATCAAGGCAGTGGCTTGTAAAGTCTAATCTCCTGCCTTCATTGCTGAATGGTGCCAGATACTTTAGAGGCAGCCAAAATTGACTTCTGCACTTACTGCTCTTTGGTGTATCTCATCTAAGTGGAGAAGGGTGGCATGCTAAGCAAAATCTGGTTTTCCCTCACTGAATGTGGGAATACTTGGAACTGGGAGTACTTTAGAGTGCTGTCTACACACTCACATGGTAGAGTTTCTCTTCTTGTTGTGTGGAGGCAGTTAAATGGGTGTGAAATGATACTTGAGTGTAATTACTTCCCTCTCTGCCCCTGTTTGCAGGGGAGGAGGGCTGGGGCTGGTCCTGGCCAGCGCGGGCTTCGGCCGCCTGACCGCCCCCATCATGGAGCTCCACAACCAGAAAGGATACTTCCTCCACCACGTCATCTTCGCCTGCTGCACGCTCATCTGCATCATCTGCATCCTGCTGCTGCCCGAGAGCAAGAACCAGAACCTGCCTGAGAACATCCAGGATGGGGAACATTACACCCGGCAGCCCCTGCTGCCGCACAAGAAGGGGGAGCAGCCCCTGCTCCTGACAAACTCTGAACTCAAGGATTACTCTGGCCTCCATGACTCAGCAGCTGTGAGTGACGGCATCTCAGAGAACACCACTGCCAACGGGGTGAAGTCGATGTAACTGGGTGGATTTTTTTCCTTCTACTTCTTTTTTTTTTTATTATTAATTATTTTATTTCCCCTTCTTATATTTCTTCTCTTCCTTTTGTATTTTATTTGATGCTGTTGTGCGGGAGGAGTAGCACTTTGGGCAAAGGTGTTTTGCACAGATTTTACAAACCAGTGATGGAGCGGACACAAACTTACAGGAATTCAACTCTGCTACTAAAGCAAATTTTGGCATCTTCAACAGTTGTGCAGATTACTCTTGATAAGTTTTGGGGGAAAAGACTCATTTGAGAAAAGACCTGGCTGGCGGTAGCCCTTCAGAACTCTTTTTTTCCTGCCATTAAATATGTATATTTATTTTGATTTATTCTCAAGAAGCACTTTATTTCCTTTTCCTTTCATAGATCACAAAAATGAAGCCATCTTTTAAGAGGTGCAGCCATTCCAAGAAAGAAACCATGGGGGGAGGGGGAGTGTTGTTTTCTGTTTTGTTTTTGTGTTTCTTTAAAGGAAAGAGGGATTCACTGCAAAGTTGAATTGACTTAAACATAGACTTGTGCAACATTCTTCTGCCTGTCTAGAAAGTCCAAGTGCCCAGATTGCCTGCTGTGTTTGTATATACTAAAAAAAAAAAAAAAGAAAAAAAAAAGGAAGAAAAAGCAAAGCAAAACCTGTTGTGACTCAAACTCTGACTGCATTTTAGGCAGCTTATATTTGTCTTTATAGCCCATGTGCACTTAAAAGTTACTTTCTAAATTAGTCCTTTTTTGTTTTCACTGAATGCATTGGAGAAAATCCTACCCAAGCAAGCTGATTTGTCAATGAGAATCAGCTTTCTGCATTTTAAGAGTATATTAATCTATTTTAGGTGGTTGCCACTGGTCCTTAATAGTAATGTAGATGATGCGAATGATTTGACTAATGATGCAAAAATGAGTTTTGCCTAGAATGGCTATAAATTATCAGGAGGCCCAGGATCTCTGACTGCTCCAGGAAAAAAGCATAGACCAGCAGTGATAAATAGTAAGGAGCATGGGCAATGATCTACACCTTTATTCCAAAAGGCAGCATAGCTGGGATTTCTGCTCCTGGGAAATGAGTGTCCTGGTATCATCTTAAGTGTTTTTAGAACCAGGGTTTGGGTTTTCAATTTAAGTGGAAAAACTGCTTAAATGACTGTTGGAAAGGAAGTAATTGATAGCCTGTGAATAATGACTTACTGAGCTGTCTTGGGCTCTTAGAGATGTGTTCTGACCTAAGGATATACAATGAACTCACCCTTATTTCTCCACTTTCCCAACTGCTCTTGTAAGATTTTAGTTCAGGAAAAAAGTTTACTTAAATTGGATTAATTCTACACAAAGTGAACATCCAGTTTACCTCCTGCTGTGCAGATGGCACTTTGATAGTGGCCACTTGACTTCTCTCTTCCAACCCCCAAACTAACTATTTCCTTTGGCCATTGGCTTTTGGTTCTCACTCAAGAGAATATCGTGAGGATCTAGTTCAATGCAAGGACTTTGTAAGCAGCTTTCTTGCATTGTGGTTAACCCTCCCCTCTCTCCCTCCCTCTTCTCCTTTCTCACTCAGGCCATCCATTTGTGATTGCTCGGTAGTGCAGACGTTCAAACAGAGCAGCAGGATGTCAATGTTGTACTGAGTGTCCGTATGATTGCCACTTTGTTTGATGTACATCTTGCGTTCACGTGCAGGGGAAGTGCTCATTTGCACTTTTCCTCCTCTACCTTCCCTCCCCCTTCCTCCCTTGCTGTATATATTGTCGATTAACTACTGTACCTAATGACTTCCATCCTCCATTAGGCTGCCGATGTCCTCTTACAGTCCCCAATAAATCAGAGATCCACGCCCCCCGGGCAGCCATGCAGTAAAGCAGCACAGCCTCAGACGCTGACGGATGCAAGGGGACAGGTAGACCTGCAGAAGCAACAGAGGTGGTTGTGTTCAGAGTAACAATGTTGTCCTAAAGCTGCTAATTTTTACAGAGGATGATGTGGACATTTGGGTTCTTCTTGAGCCTGGTAAGAAACACTGGATCAGCTGATGGTAGTTTTGCCCAGAGTTACACCACTGGTTTTTTCACCTTCGCTAGACTTGCTGTGACAGCAAGAGCCCGATCTTCCTTACACTCGAGTTTTATTGTCAGGCTTGAGTGCAGCCGCTTCTTTTTAATCTGTGCCGAGACCTTTGCAGTCTGTGTTCACCTAAGGAAAGAACCCAGCCCTTCCCCACTCGTGCAGTATTCACATGCCAAATTTGTGCAATACCTTTTGCCTTCGGTGCGAGATGCTTGCTGCAAGCCACGCACACTCGGGGACAAAAGAAATGGGTTCACAACAAAAAGCTGAAGAATCAAAACAGAGCTTCAGGGAAGAGACCAAGGGCCTGAGAGAGGAGAAGGTGCGAGCGCAGAGGCAGAAAGCAGCGTCCTGCCACCCATCGTGCTGTGGAGCCAGCGGCTCCTTCCTTCGTGCTCTTCTTCGTGGCCCGTGTGCTCCAGCTGCGGTACAGCTCTTGTAGACCATCCTCAAGCCTGCAAACCCGGCTGCTTCCAGCACTGCCAGTGGTCCTGGTGAGCTCACCGCTGTTGTCCGCAGCGCTTTATCGTTTCCTATTCTGGTGGTTGCTCTCCGATGACAGGCCGGCACAGAGAAAAGAATACTTGTTTAAACATATCAGCATTTAGATAGTAAATACCCTAGGTGACAGGAACATGCAGCAATTTTTTTTTTCCTTAAAAAAAAAAATCTTACGAAGTTGGTTTGATTTGCTGCTTTTTTTTTGTTTTTTTTCTTGAAACCAGGTAGTCAGTACTGATCTGCAATGAAGGGAGCCCCAGCTTCTCTAGTCGGTCTGGCCCTCTGCCTCTGTCACGACAATAAAGCAAAAACTAAAGTTTTGCTCCTTTTCCTGAAAACATGAGCACTTCTGTGATGATTATGTTCTTCCACACATGCTCACAGAGTTGGAAAGCTTTCACTAAACCTGTCTTGTGTGGAGGAGCCAGGTACCAGGTGATGCAGCAGGGCAGAAAGGAAGCGTGAGGATGTTTGCCCTGCCTTGTCCAGTCCTGCAGCAGGACGGGGCTCTCTGCTGGGCTCCCAGCCTGCTGCACCACTGGCTCCTCGGCCATGTCTCCTCTGCAGCCATCACCAGGAAAGGCTTTTCTCAGGCGGCTCTTTCTGGCCACCACAACAGGGGAAGCAGTCCAAGCTGTCTTGTCCATTTTGGCCTTTTTCTGTGAACCTTCCGTAACCTCTAAGCCCATCAGTAGATTTTTCTTTGGGTTTACCATTTAAGGGCTTTCTCCATCTTTGTAAGTTCAAACAAAAATGTGAAGTGACATTATGCTTGATCTTGGGGGTTTTGTCCCCCTTTTAAGGTTTCAGTACTGAGTTGGTTGCCAGACACACTGCATGTGCAAATGGATAATGACAGTCACCTGTTTGCAAGTGTTTTGTGGCCACTCTGAAAGGAGTTGTGTGATTTACTTTTGGGTTTCACTGAGCAGGCTTTTTTTGTTGTCATTCTTTTTAGTGGAAGTATTTTATTTAACTGTTGCCACTTCCTGGAGCCAAACACTTTATTGGTCACCAAATTGGAAGCAGAAGTGCCATTAACTGAACTCTGTGAATGTCAAGTCAAGTTGCGCCTGTAGCTGGCACATAAGACAACACTATTGAGTGAGGGGATGATCTCCCCCACTGTAACTTTTTTTTTATTTTATTTTTTAAGAAAAAAATGAAATTACAAACCTCATTTTAAATGTATTGTGTAAAATGTTTTGGGAAAGGAGTACAGTGTGTTTTGTCTAGTGGGCGAGATCTCCCTCCCCATTTCAGTTTCTGATGAAGTTTTAAAGAATCGTGTTACTGTATGTTTTGATCATGAATAGTCTGGTGGTGCTTCCTCATAGCACAAGCTTAAATCAAGTACTGAAAACAGTCTTACAAGCTAAATGTCTGCATGATGTTACATCTGTTGTACCTACTGAGAAGAACTTTGTATGTAAATGTACAGAATAAAATGACGTTGTCCCATCAGTTTGCTCTCCCTGCTCTGGCTCCCTTGCAGTGACTTCTTAAATATCCAGCAGCAGCTGATGCCTCAGCAAATAGCCCTACTCTGCTCTACAAACAGATGAGCTGTTTGTAAATCAAGCTAATTAAAATAGCACATTGATTTGCAACTAATTATCCTTTATAGTCAATTACAGAAGCATAGTTGACTCTGTGTTCTGGGTGGTGTAAATTAAAAGGAAAATACTCTTCAACAGTTGCTCTTTGCTATTCTGATCTTGAACTGCAGCCAAGGACAGGCAGCTGTTCCCACCAGGTAAGGAGGGGCCCTCTGCACCCACACCAAATCTAAGACATTGAAGTTTCTGGGTGTTCAAACCCTTCTGGACAAGAGACTCAGCAGCTGTGCCTTCTACAGCAGCAGCATCTTGGTTACAGTTTTCAATTGCTGATTGTAGCACCACACCAAGGTAAATTAATCACTTTTCTGTAGGTGCTTAGGACAGTTGTCTAGAAGCAGCACCAGTAGTTTAGTTTTGGTTTGTATCAGAAGCTGATGCTGGAGCTTGAGTCAGGGCTCAACCCTGAAAGAAAAAAAAAAACCAAAACAAACAAACAAAAAAACCCACCAAAACCTGGAAAACCTGGAGAGTTAACTCCTAGCTGCCACCTCATTAAACAAAACAGCCCCTGGATTCACCTTCGAAAGGATACCCATCCTACCTGAAAGCAAGTCCAGAAATGTAGCAGCAGGATGCTTTTCACTGGTGGTCATGGTAGTAGACCTCTCTTATTTAATGTGTATGCTCAATTTACATGTGATGCTTTTCTAGCAGCCTGACAGATTTATCTATTGCTCCAGAACTAGGCTTGTGCTTTTTCCTTCTATGTAGTCCTCAGGGATGCATAAATAACCCTTTGTGAAATCCTTCTAGTGCTCTTACTGTCCAAGGGATGGAAGGAAATCCATTGTTTAGCACCAGTAGTACAACCAAGAGGGGCTAAAAGGACAAAAATAACACTCATGTCACAGCTGTACCAGACAAAAATGTGGTGTTTCTTTATTTGAACACTAAAAGCTGCTATACTATGTTCAGTGCTAGTACACAGCAGATTAACTGTACA
The DNA here is from genome assembly GCA_013400175.1 of Phainopepla nitens. NCBI lineage: Eukaryota > Metazoa > Chordata > Aves > Passeriformes > Bombycillidae > Phainopepla > Phainopepla nitens. Next base: position 18,860 of record VXBQ01015755.1, on the reverse strand, counting down.
GATATTATTTGGAACTGATTTGCCATCAGATCCCAGTACTGCATAGAGACCAGGCACCACATGCACTTCAGTGTTCATCCACTGCAGCATCCATTTGCTATCCTACTTGGCAGGGTAGCAGAAAAAAATTTTTGCTTTGAAAATTCAAATTCTATTTGAAAAAAAGAAAATCCAAATCAAGTGTATCTATATTTAATAACAACCACAAATTCAATCAAAATAATACAAAAGAAATATACTAATTTAATGTCAGTGTGAAAATTGCAATCAGGTTTTCCAAAACAAAACCTTTATCTTCTTTTACAATGATGCACAATCAGAACTTCTCTGGAAAAGCTGTCATTTCTTCTTTGATCCTGTTTTCTATGAGTAAGGTGAAATTGCTGTCTGTGTTTTGAAGATTGTAGCTGACAAATATCTGCTTTTTGGTCTTGCTGGCTAAAACACAAAACAGAGTAGTCAGCCAGAGTTTATTCTTATATAAAAGTGATGATGGTATTTGAGCAAGCCTCTTAAAAAGACACATCATGCAGATTTCTAAGCTGTTCTTTACTCCTGCTGTGCTGGGTGCAGTTTTAAAGGAACAGCAGAACAAGTCCCTGACCACTGGGGAGTTGGGCAGGATTTTGCACATCACAGAAGTGAACAATATAAGACTGGTGACTGTCAACTAGTTTTTGATCTGACACAAGACATCATTAGTCACTGGAAGGCCTTGCAGTGCTTGTAGTGGATTTTTGGAGGGTTCTTAAATATCTTACATTGTAAGTGAAACCACAGACTGTACTAGACTCTTAGCACTGAAATGCAGAGTTTGTAAATCTGTGCTGTGTAAAACGTTAGAGGGAAACCGCACGAGAAAGTGGTTTGGCCCAAATTAACTAAGTTCTGGTTTTTTATGAACCTTGAAAGGTTTATGAGTCTTAAAAGGCTCCAAAAAGCTGTGTACCAGCTCTGTCTAAGCTTGTTGTCAATTTTGTTTCCTTCAACCTTTTTCATAGTGTCCATGAATGCTCCAAGAGGCTGGAGACCCTCTGCTGAACATGATGAAGCCAAGCACAAGTTCCAGGCTACTGTAATGACAAGTACCTGGAGAGAGGTGCTACAAAATTAAGAGCTGCCTTCCATGACAGAGCTAATTAACAGTGACAAAATAACCTGTCCAGTGGGACATGAAGACTTAATTATCAGAGTAGAAGAGATAATACCAAGAAGTGTTTTATAAATAAAATGCCATCCTACTTAGATTTTACCATGGTAATATAGAAAATATGTAGCTCTCTTTATATGTTACTGAAGCTAAACTTTGTGAAAAATGTAAGCACCATCTAGGAAAAATAGGCACTAAATTTAAATTGAGCTGTGAAAAATAGAAGACAAAAAATAGTATTTGGGTCACGAGATATTCTTGTCCAGAAATGAGCTGGGAGCTAATGATCCCAGACACAAATCAGACTGTTCTGCTGAATATTCAAAAAAGTCATCTGAATTTTTAAAACTTCAAAATAGACCCACTAGGATTTCTAAGATCTCAATCCTTTCTAAATAGGAAACTAAATAGTTAAATACAGAAAACCCACATATATGTATAAAATATATACACATATATATATATATATGCCCGTATGTATGTAGTTAAACAACTCCTTTAAGCATTTTCGTTATGCAAATGAATTCTTTATTATTTTCTACTCTAACAGGTTACCAGCTCCCTGACTCAGTAAGCAGAACTGCTTCTGAAATGCAAGGACTCATTTGCCTTTTAAGACATGGCACTACAAAATGCTGATATAATGCAGCGTGGTGCTCTGGTTGCAAAAATTAGCACCTGGCGCTAGATTTTTGTGGTATAAAGCAGCATGGTCTGTAAGCACTAGTGCTTCATCATCATGCCCTAAATTAAAGCAATGCTAATTCTGAGCTAATTAATACCATTATCCTAGCTGAAAAAACTATATAGTGCACTGCAGTGTCAAAACTCAGCTTCTTAATTATGTTTGCCGCTAGATTCTCTGGGATGCTGTTCCAGTTCCCAGGAACAGTGGGAATGTGGGAGTCCCCCTGGGCTGCCTCTGCCCAGGACCTCTGCTGCCAGGGCTCTGCCCCAGCTCTGAGGGGCAGGGGCACCTTTTCTGTCCCTGCTTGCTGAGCATTCAGTTGGACATGTGCACTCCTGTGGAAAGGACTAAAGAGGGCAGATCTTATGCCTCCGTGGAAGATCAGCTGGAGCTTCAGAGTCAAGCAGAAAACTGCAAAGGACAAGGCTTACCTAAAAAGCCCTCTGGCCTGTCTGCTTCCCGTGCAGCCTGGTTAATAACCCCTGTTCCACTGGCTCTTCAAAGTGGAGGAAAAGCATCCTTGACAGCCATCGTCCGGGTTGTGCTGAGTACCAGGACAAACTACAGCAGCTCCTACAACTTCAAGTACAGAGCAAAAGCCCAAAACCAAGCTTGAAGAGGAGCCCAGCAGGAGCAGAATAAGCAGTTAGACAGAGTGTTAGACATGAGTTTGTAGACTATTTATGCTGGAAAAGAGGTGATGAAAGTGCCCAGCTGAGAAATACTCAAAGAAAAGGCAGAGGTGATCTTCACCAAGAGTCTGCCAGTCCCTGCAGAAGGAAGACTGAAGACATGGCACTTATCAGCACTGCAGCCCAAAGCACTGTGATTTCAGGATATGCACATGAGGGAGGTACTAATGGACACAGGCTTTCTCAAGAATTGGCCTCCAGTATCCTACAGGAAACATTCTTAGAATTTGGATTTATTGACCAGTGAGACACATCTTGTGCCAAAGCAATCAGGCATGGTGTTGCACCTCATACAAGAAGATATAGATAGACAAATGTAGAAAGAGGAATAAGAATGAAGCACGTGTGTCCTCAGCAACAGAAAAAAATCAGAAATAAAGAAGGAGATAGAGCCAATACATGAAAGGCAGCTGTTGTGGCTAGGACCCCTACCAAACTATAAAGAAAATAAAAGGAGAATGTGTGCAATGTGATGCACAGCACTGAAACTCCTGCTCCAGGGCAGGAAACCTGACATTGCAGGAAGACCTGGCAGCTGATGGAATGAGACTGGCAAGTGTAAGAAATGGGAATAGTTATGTGCAATGGCATCACAAGCTACTCCTGTTAGTGCCTGTGGAGACAAGAAACTGCACAGAAAAAATGGTGGGGAGGTGGAGGAGAGGGGAGAACAACTGCCTGCCTGAAGGTTACATTTCAGGGTGGTTAAAAATGCTACCCTGGAAGAACAACTACAAGTCAGACTTGGCTGTGAATAGCATCTCTGTTATCACAGATTTTGTGGGAGTAGCAAGGATTTAAATTCCTAGAGAACAACTAAACACCAATAACAGCAAAGCTGGGTATTTCTAGCTGAGGTGGAGCACAGATTCCCTTACCAAGCACTTTGTGAAACAAAGATACAGGGAAGGTTGTGGATGATCTTGCAGATCCACTGGTCTCAGGATAAATAAATTAAAAAAAAAAAAAGAAAAAAAGATAAATAAATAAATTTGGACTAAGTGACCATGAGCTGTCCTAAATTGCTGGAATGTCAAAAGCCAGCCTAAAGACTATGGTGTGAGATTTCAAAAGGATGTATTTCTTTTCCCAGAAGCTCAGGTAAAGAGCAAGCACATTATTATTCAAAGCCATAAGTGTATTATTGACTTTCCCTTTTGAACCAAAGGTGAAAAAGGTCTATAGGCCTTCCTCAAAATAATATACTTTAACCAGGATCACACAAGCAAAAAACAGTATATAAAAATAGTATGAAAGGAGCTGACTGGCAAGGAAAGCTTCAACCCAGTGGATAGATGTCATGGATACAGAGGAACATGGACCAAAAGCCTAGCTGGGCTACAGCTGGCTCAGAAGTTTAGGATGAATTAAGAAAAGACACCTAAAGCACACAAAGAAAAATAAAATAAGAAGGTGCGTTATGCTCCAAGGATAAAGAGTAACCTATAGACCAGTACCAAGCAACAGTATCAGTTCTCAGTAACAAAGTAAGGGAAATTAGTAATGTAAATAACAAAAGCACCTTAAGGAAAAAAAAAAAAAAGAAAATGAAAAAAAGGCAGCAAAACTGAGGCAACTCACTAGGAGAAAAAGTCAGGTGATTCAAGCAGCCTCTGTCCTAGAACACTGAAAGAACTAATAGAAGAAATGGCAAGTTATTATGAACTTCAGCTATGAAACATGTAATAAATCTTTTAAGAGTGGAGATAGCAAGCACATGTTCAAAAAATAAAAAAAGAGTATGGGAATCACTAAGATAATTTAGAGCTGTCAGCTGGGCTGCAATGCTACACAGAAGATTAGAGCAAGATGCAGAAGAAATGAGCGACAAGGAGACCAAATGGAAAGTGAAATAAACTATTACACTTCATCCAAAGTAAATCCTCTCTGACTACATTTTTACTAACTTCCTCAGGATAAGGCATTAATTACACATAAAGAAGTTATGTTATACAGTATCCCATGAAATTTTGACTTAAAGTGGAAAGGATTGAACTCAGCATGTAGAGAAAATTGTGCCACCAGGGTCGACTAAAACAGTGTCTATTAAAAGAGAAGTTATTGTGAAGAAGAAGAGATGCTTATACTGTTTTTCAAAGATGAGTCTTGTGAGCAACCCTTTTTTATATGTGGCCATGGAGGAGAAGCAGGTGTAGACTCATGGAAGTGCCTGACAGTACAAACTCAGGACATACTGTCTGAAATGGAGATCAGCACACAGATCATTAATAATTCTGTGGCCTTGCCATCTGAAACAGAGGAAGTAAGGTGAGACTGAGCAGCTCAGCGTGTTGCTTTTAAAACCTGGTAACAAGAACATCAGCAGTTCACCGGTTGGAGCCACTGGCGGGTGATGATGAGTAATAAGCATGATACAGCTGTGAAGAGAGTTAGGATGCACGAGGCTGTGTATTTTTAATCTTTTCAGTGGGGACATGAGAGTTTGCAAGCTGTCATTAAGATCCAGGATTTCAGCTATTGCAGTAGATGTACCACACTGCCCGTGATGGAAAAGGAAGCATCCTGAGCAGTGTCCATTTGAGTCAGTCAGATCAAGCCCAGGCACCTGTGAGACAACCCTGGACCTGCCAGGCCAGAACCTCTCGGAATGTGGGGGCTAAAAGGTGCGAGATGTGATGAGGGTTGGCTTCATCTTCACGTAAAATGCACGTGCCTGGCAGGACGGCCACCTCGCCCACCAGCACAGCAGCGTCACGGGTTTACAGAGAGGAGGTCACTCGAAACCCCACTCTACAGGCGCAGCACGTGCTGCCCCTACCTCGCACCCAAAGCCAGGATATCAAACAATTCACTTCTGACAGTGCACAGCGTGCCCAAGGCCGCTGACTAAGCAGCCGCCGACTCGTACACGGATGGGAAAAAAAAAAAGGCAAATCGGGGGACTGGATGGAAGCTGCCGCAACCTGCGGCAGTGGAGGCTCTGCGGCCGGGCCAGCGCGCACCGCATCCCCCGGCATCCCCCCGGCCCGGTCCCGACCCGCGCGTTCCGCGGCTCCCCCGCTCCCCGCCCGCCCGCGCCTACCCAAGCGCTGCGCCAGGCAGGAGGAGGCGGTGTCCGAGGGGTCTCCCAGGAGCGAGGCGGCTACCGGAATGCTGTCCTGCAAGCGGAGCACAGCACAGGGCACGGCTTAGCGCCGGCAGCGCGGGTTAGGGGCGGCGGGGCCACCCCTCAGCGCTCCGGGGGGCGGGCGGGACCCCGGCGGCGACACTCACACGGGGGCTGCACATGGCGAC